>RJWT010041203.1:0-12366 GCA_004365215.1 Cuniculus paca
AAAAAAAAAAAAATTGGGTCTTATGATTCAGGAACATGTTAAATATCTCCACTCATTTAAGATTTCTTTAATATCTCATAAAATGCTTCATAGTTTTCAGTGTATAGGTTTTAGTTCTACTTTGTTAAATTTACATGTAAGTATTTCATAGATTTTGATATCCTTGAAAATTGAATTATCATCAATCTCTAATTGAAAATTGAATTATCTTCAATTTCTAATTATTTATTTGTACCCAAGAATGGAGTTGATCAGATATTCTGAGGAATTATGGACTCATGCTGTGGGGTAATTCCAGGCTGGATACCAGTTTTAGAAAAGTGGCTTGGAGATTGGATATCTCTCACCAGAAATGCATTGTAGATAATAAAATTACATGAAGCTGGACTGTCAAGATGTTGTTGACATGCTAATTTTAGGTTAGTTGAATTATTGTGTAGACAAGAGCTCTGTACATTTTTTTCCCTAGTACTTTTCACTTCCTAACAGAAGTCCTGATCAGGTATGTGGTTGTTTCCCTTAAGGGAGGAGGCAAGGAGAGAGCATATCCAGGAAGCGCCAGTCTCCCCTTTGCGAGGACATCTATACTGGTGAGAATGGCTATGCACTATGTCTTTCTGGAACCAAAATGAAGCATTGTTAACTCTGAAATGGGTCAAAGAGAGAAACTAATTTATTCACAGATCACACTGCACCCTTGGACAAAAATTTACCCTTTATTTAAGTATATATGATATCAGGATCAAAATACATTTCAGGAAAATTGATCCCTTGCCCTTGCAGCATGCTGTCTGTTGTACAAGAGCTAGTTACATATCTGAAGTGTGATTGGGTCCAGTTGGGTATCATTCTGTCTTCCCATTCCATTGAACTTTGGAGCCTTGTCAAGTCTGTGAAGTTGAGATGGGAACCATTATGAAAAGCTAATGTGGATGTTCTGTTTACTCATGGCTTTTATATAATTTATTCATGCTCTGTTGGGCTAGCAGAATTATTCCCATGTTATTTTAGTATTTCTAATTAACCAAAGTGAACATCACTGATGAGTGGTAGATCCTCTCAATTGAAGGGTTCCTTTATGCTGAAATCAGCACCACTCTGGCTGCAAAGGGAAGACTCTAAGCCTATCCGTCTGCAATGATGAATAACTTTCTGGGTTGTTACCTGCTCTTAGCTTTTGTTTCTGGGAGGAAACATGTAGTGACTGCTTTTTATAGGTCTGAATAGGTCTTCAAACAATAAATTTCCTGTATTTTAAAACACTGATTCTCATAGAACTTGTGGCATAAAAACAACTCTATTTGATGGGGTTGGGGGTGTGGCTCAGTGGTAGAATGTGTGCTTAATATGCATGAGACCCTGCATTCAATCTCTAGCATGCAGTGCATGTACACACAGACACACACACAGACACACACACACACGGCAACTGCATTTGCTGTAACTGTACGGTAAAAGTAATTAGCTGGCTAAAGATTCTCTAGTAAGTTTTTATGTACTTGTAGTCAGGACTCCACTCACCAGCTGAGTAACTAATGTTGAAAAGACCCCTGTGTGGGTTATGGCAAGAGTTAGTGGTTTGAATTTCAGAAGTGTCACTAATTCATAATTTACTTTTAGAGAAAAGTAGGAAAGTGAGGGGCTCAGAAAAGATGCAACTTTTAATGGGTAAATTAGAGTGTAACATTGGCTAAAAGAAAGTATTCAGTTCATAGATTCCAGATGTACTTTTCATTCTAAATTATATATCTGATGAATATGTTATCTTTTTTTCCTTCTTCAGACCTCTCACTTTAGCCCAAGTTGATTAGTTCACTGTAAATATGTGACTTGGTTACGTTTCTAATGCTGCTTTCTTCATAATGCTATTTCTGAATGCTATTTGAACTTAAGCCATCCACTGCTTATCACTAAAACTAATTGCCACTTTTTTTGTGGGTGGTACTGGGGATTGAATCAAAACCTTCACACTGAGTTACATCTCCAGTCCTTTTTACAATTTTTTGTTGTTGTTTGAGACAGGGTCTCACTGTGTAGTGCAGGTGGCCTTGAACTCACTATGTAGTCCAGGCTGCCCTCAGACTCAAGGTGATCCTCCTGCCTGACTCCTGAGTTCTAGTATTACAGGGGTGTGCCACTATGCCCAGTTTTTAACATTTTTTTGAGACAGGTCTTCCTAAGTCACTCAGTTGCCCAGATTGGGCTCAAACTTGTGATCTTCTTGTCTATTTCCCAGAATCCTGGAATTATAGGTCTGCCAGTAATTTTGATAGTTGTCTTTTTTTTTAATTCCTCTTTCCAAAATTTTAGCTTTAATTAGTCTAAGATCAGAGTATTCTTCATAAATGGGGTGACCGAGACAAATTAAACCTCATAGGGTTTTTCTTCTCAAACTCCAAGCCCCTTATATTTTCAAGACTAAAAAAAATTCATATTGACATGGGAAAGTATAACCTTACACTCCTGGGGGCAACTGGCAAGAGTGGATAGTATGGGTTAGTGTTGGCCATGGTCTACTTTCTGGTGTCTAACTGCTGCAGATAGGAAAGAGAGATCACAGAGAACATCTTGAGCAGCGATATGCCTCCTCCCAACCTGCCGCCTCCTCTGGTAGGGAGATGAGCAAAGCCAAGGCTATGAAGCTCTGACCCAAGTACAGGTATGCCTCAACAAATCCTCAGATGCACAGTTGGATTTTCTCATTTCACAATCTGCCATTACCACAATAAATGTTGCTGAATATAGGTGAACTTGTCCAATTATTTTTTCATAATGAATTTCTAGAGCTGAACTTGTTTAGTTGAAGGTACAAATAATTATAAAGTTTATGACTTAGGTTGTCAAGTTACTATCCAGAAAAGTTTCACTCGCTCTTTCATTAACAGTGTTGGAAAGTGCCTATGTGCCCATATTCTCAACAACATTCAATGCTAACAATTTTTTTGGTCTAGTATGATATCTGTTAAAATATAGGCTGATAATCTGTATTTTTGGGTTTAGTAGGTATGTTTCTGACGTTTTAGTATTAGTATATAGTTTTTGCTGGTTGTTTGAGATGCAGGAGTTCCCCCCTTATCTAAGACGCATATATTCTAAGACCCCTAGCAGATACCCAAAACCTCAGAGTGCACTGAGTTATATATATGACTTGGTGCCTCTTTTGCATCACTACTGCTATGCTTTGGGGCCATTATTAAGTAAAATAATGGTTACTTGGACATAAGCCTTGTGATATTGTGACAGTTAATCTGATAACTGAGACAACTACCAAGTGACAATGGGGCCTGTAGTACATACAGTGTGGATACACTGGAAAAAGTGAAGACTTACAGGGGCTGGGGATTTAGCTCAGCGGCCTAAGCGCCTGCCTATCAAGTGTGAGGTTGTGAGTTTGATCCCCGGTGCTGCAAAAAAAAAAAAAAAAAAAAGTGAAGACTTACATCCTGGGATGCAGAAGGGTGCCATGAAATTTTATCATGCTACTCAGATTGAGACATACACAAAAACTTACAAATTTATTTTTTAAGAAATTTTCATTTAATATTTTTTGGGCTATGGGTGATGCAGGTAAATGAACCCAGAAAACGAAACCATGAATAAGGTAGAATTGTGTATACCATTATTACAGTTTGGCTAAAATACATACTGTATTAACAGATATCTGGGAATATACATAGGAGTAAATTCTAGGAATGTCATACCATAGAAGACAGACTATGACTCTAGGTTGGGAAGAATTCATTGTTCTGGGGACACTTGCTAGAGATTCCAGATTTAATGTATTAATTTGTGCAGACTGGAGACTCTAACAGATTAAAAGGGTTGGCTGAAATTTTGATTTAATGATGACATGTATTTAATGAGGATGAGATACCAGCATTTCACTGGCGTAAAGTAAAAAAGAAAATACAAAAATTTAAAGAGATGGGAATATCAGAGTGGCCTTATTTTGTGGCCACTAAATTCTCTATCTAATTCCTAAGGAGGCCTGGAGGTCACCAAGGCCCTGAGAAATATGTTAGTGAGAGGATAAATACTAAGGCATTGAGAAATATATTGGAGGGATCTGTAATTGTTTTTCTTTATGGGAAAAATAATGACCAAGTAGATGCTACTATTGAGATGGACTCACAGATTTCACTAGAAATGATACAATTCCAAGTAGTAGAGGTGGAGTGACAGCACTTAACCTTGAAAGACAAGGCAGTGCATTCACTGTAGAGGGCAGTAGGTATATAATTAATAATAAGAATGCATTGGCCCTCTCTTATTCCACTTGACTGCTATCACAAAAATACCATGGACTGGTTGACTAAACAACAAACATTTATTTCTCACAGTTCTGGATGCAAGAAAGTCCAAAAGCAAGTTGCCAGCAGATTTGGTGTCTAGTTAAGGTCCACTTCCTAGTTCACAGATGGTGGTCCTCATGTGGCAGAAAAGGTGTGTGTGGGAACTGTCTAGAGTCTTTTTAAGGGCATTAACTCCTATTCATAAAGGTTCCAGCCTCATGATCCAGTTATCTCCCTAAAGCTCCACCGTGTGTGTGTGTGTGTGTGTGTGTGTGTGTGCACTTGTGCATGTGCATGAGCATGTGTGTGCGTGTGTGTGTGTTATTGGGGAATGCACCCAAGACCTTTGCACTGAGCTGCATTTGTACTTTTTTTTTTTGTCTTTTTGAGACAGGGTTTCGCTATGGAGTTCAGGCTGGCCTTGAACTCACAGTGATCCTCCTGCTTCAGCTTCCCAAGTGTTGGGATTACAAGTGTGTGCCACCATGCCTGGTTTATTTCTTATTTTGGGACCAGGTCTTCCTGGGTTTGAACTCGTGATCTTCCTGCTTCGGCCTTCCAGAGTACTAGGATTATAGGTGTGCACCACCACGCCCAGCTAGCTCCACATTTTAGTCTTTTTATTGGGGACTAGGGTTTCAGTGTATAAATTTTGTGGGGGATAAAAATAATTTAGTCTACAACAGGTCCATGCCTAGGGACCTTCAGTTTTATGCTTCTTAAAGTGAAGTCAATGATCAAATTGTTCTTTATTTCTGGTGACAAAAAACCTGACTGATATAGTGGTGGGTCATGGCCTATCACTCAGTTTGCAGACATACCAGTTCATAAACATAGAGTCCCTTGATTGAATTGGGGATTTCTTTCCCTTGAGGAGTGGTCCTGTAGCATTGCCACAAGACCGTGCCATAAATCTTCTAAGCTTTCCCCAAATGAAACCTTCGGTCATTTGCTAGAAAGGGTGTGCAAAAAAAAAAAAAAAAAAAAAGAAAACCCAGACCTTTAATGTATTAACAGATACTGCTTTGAATCAATGCCAATTGCTGGTGACCTGGAAGGACACTGTGACTTACACAGGAGTTACTGGTGTTAGGTGGTAGATGAAGTCTGAGCCTAAGTTAAGGTGGAGTTAATTGGTCCATAGACATAGCCTATGGTTATTTCTCCAACTCCTGAATTTATAATTAGAATAAACATGTTTATGTGTACTGGTGTTGTAGAAAGGAATAATTTTTTCTGTCAAAATATAAAACCAGGGAGATGCCACACAAAGCCAAACAGAGAGGGATGAATTTATACATGGAAGGAGCAGAGCACATTTTAAATTTTGATGACATTATAATCCTTAAAAACATAGGAGATGGCAGCCCTGAAGAAAAAAAGGACAAGATTGAGGACCATATAAAACAGTCAGCTTCAAGAGAGCAATCAGAAGCTCATGGGCATCGCTGGCAGAGAGGATATGCAAGAAACATTGAAGAAAGAAATGGTAAAAATCCATGTCAAGTATATTCTGTATACAAATCTGGACAAAGCCCTTTAAACCAGCAACCTTTACAAAAGCAAGACAGCCTGCCTTGCAGACAGATGATTATGGACTGAAACCTCTACAAACTCATTTGCAGTCAGGAGCACCAGGGACCAACCTGGAGAGTTGTCTGTCCTGTTAAGCAACATTTCTGTGACACAGGAACTAACAATTTGCAGAAGCAAAAGCCAAAGCAAAATTGAATGGTGTACATGACTTCCAAAAAGGAGAAGGCAGACATGCTTAAATGAGCCAGTTTTAAATAAACGGTGCTTTCAATTATTGGCTTCTGTCCAGAGCAAAGAGATGAATTAAATTCTTGCCAAGTAAAAGGAAGTGTATTTGATGAAGCTTGACTTTTGTCCCCTCGTTAGTTGGGGACAAAATTTGGAAGCCAACCACACCCCTGAAAGCCTGCCAGCTGCCATCAGGGACTGATAACCAGCACGGGCCAGGAGAAACAGCCTGCCAAGCCCTCACATGCCTGCCATGATGGGGGAGTCTCAGTGTAACCCCTCATAACTGGAGAAACCTGCCCTGCACCCCACTGCCTCCCTGGGAACTGAGGTTAAGAGGAAACCCAGGTACCTAGCCCATTCCCCTATACCACGGACAGGCAGTCAATGCAGGAAGTGCCTGGAACCCCAAACTGGCTCATCTGGAGGAACCCAGGAAAATGTCAAGACGAAGGTACAAAAGGCAATCTCAGACCTCCAGCCCACACAGAACAAGTCTAGGAAACATAGACATGGAATAAATTGGAAGTTGCTCACTTGAAATTTCTTTCTTTCTTTCTTTTTTTTTCTTTTAAAGAGAATAAAGCCAAACCAAACAGAATAAAGCTAATCAGAACAGACCAATGAAAGCAACACAGGACTTCAAAACATGATAATAGGAAATCAGGGGATTTAGTCCAGCAGTGTAAGTGCCTGCCTGGCAAGTGTGAGGTTGTGAGTTTGATCTCTGGTACAAAAAAAAAAAAAAAAAAAAAAAAAAAAAAAAAAAAAAAAAAAAAAAAAAAAAAAAAAGGAAATCAACAATGGGTACCATAATGTCTCTTGTTTTCTTTTCTTTTCTTTTAATTTTATTTTAAGGATAGTAAAACCAAAGAAAACAAAACAGAATAAATTCAGTTAAAACACAGCAATGAAATTGGTACAGAACATTAAAGCAGGATAATAGGAAAACAATGACTACCATAGTATATCTTATTATCTTCACAGTAGTTGTCCATTCCATCAGATAAAGCAAAATCAGACTAAAACAGAACACAATAAAACCAATCAAAACAGAATTTTGAGTAAAGCCAAAAAAATTAATAGGAACAAACAAAACATTGAGAACAATATTAGACTTCAAAAATAAGACAGAAAAAAGCCCCCATATTTTCCATTTTGCATACTGTTATCCTCTCTATAGATGCTCAGACTGCCAGCCCCACGCCTGTAAATTCAACCAAACACTATAATCCTTCAGTTGCTTTTTGTACCTCAGTTGCTATCAACTCAGGCTGACCTCCAAACCAGCTGGTGGCTTACAGGATGAGGGGGTTTGGTGATTCACAGCCTGCATCCTGGTAGGCTCATGGGAGGTGCTGACTTTTCTTTCTCTTCCTGTGTCTGTGCAGCTTACCAGAAAGGCTGGCTAGTTGGTTCATTGTTTGGCTCCTCCCAGTCCCAGCATGGCTATCTGACTTTTCTCTGCTGGGACTGGGACAGTTTTCAGGTGTGTGACTTCCATTTTCTTCCATGTTCTATCTCACAGACTTGTTTTGTGGGGGCTGGAGATCTGAGATCACCTTTTGTTCCTTCATCTTGACATTTTCTTGCATTCCTCCCAACAAAATGGTTGTGGGGTCCCTGGTGCTTCCCATGTTGGCTGCCCCTCCTCAGCGTAGGACAATGGGCCAGCCACCTGGGTTTCTCTGAACCCAGGTTCCCAGGGAGGCAGTGGTGCATGGGGTGAGCTTCTCCAGACCTGTGCAGCTACACCAAGGCTTCCCCAATGGCCATGGGTGCATGGTGATGGGTCTGCTGCTTTTCTCAGCCTGCATGGCTACACAGGGACTCCCCTGATGGCAGCAGGTACCCAGGGGTGTGTTTGTGTGATTCTCCCAGCCTGTGCTGGCTGCCCATGGGAAGCAAGCATCTCCAATGGCCTGCAGGTGTACCTGGCTGTTTCTCCCTGTCCATGCTGGTTACCTGAGGGAAACAAGCATCTAGATGGTGGTGGACACACAGGGGCAGGTCACACCTGAAATTTCTGAAAGAATAGCAACTAAAGTGAAGAAACAACTTCATGATGCTGTAAAAGTAATCAGATCAGAAATAATACCTCAGGTAAAAGAAGAAATCACAAACATAATGAAAGAATTGCTGAGCATATCTGAATAAGACATAGATAAAAAAAAAAAAAGAGGAGCATGGGAAAATGATGGAAACCTTGAATGAACAACATAGGAAGCAATTACAAAGCATGAAACTGACTCAAAGAGATATCCAGGAAATTAAAAATGCCAACAAAGGCTGGCCAAACTGCTTGAAAGACACTAAAGATAAACTTTCAGACCTTGAAGACAGGATTGCAGCCAGCAACCATGAAAGGAAAGATCTCTTAAAAATAACAAGGAAACAGAATAGTTTTGTTTTGTCCTATTTTCTTTAAAAGAAAAAAAAAAAAGAAAAAAAAGACAGAAAAAAAAAGAAAAGAAATGCTTGAAAACTAATGCTCTAAATCAAAATGCTGCTTCGGCAATAAGTTTTACATAATTCTCAAAGTGCCAAAATAAACTCTTGGATCTCGGGATTCATAATAAAAACAAAACAAAACAAAAAAACAAGGAACCAGGAAATAACAATTCAATGACTGCAAAATGATGCAAAGATAAATAATTTAAGAATGATAGATATCAGCAAAAAAGCAAGGGCCAACACAAATGACATAAAAAGACTATTTACAGAAGTAATAGCAGAAAACTTCCAAGACATGGGAAAAGGATCTGGCATACAGATATGCGAGGCATACACAACTCCAACCAGCCATAACCAAAATAAACCTGCACCCAGACATAATAATCAAGATCCCAGAAATTCAACACAAGAACAGAATATTAAAGGCTGTTAGAGAAAAGGAACAGGTTGCCTATAAAGGGGAACCCATTAGAATCCGGCCGACTTCTCAACACAAACCATCAAGTCAAGAAGAGCTTGGGGTCAAGTGTTTCAAGTCCTGAAACAACTTCCAACCCGGATTGTTGTATCCTGCAAAGCTATCTTTCAAAATTAATGGATAAATAAGATACATGATAAAGAACAACTGAAGCAATTCATGACCACCAAACCAACCCTACAAAGAGTGATGAAGGATATTCTAGAGAGAGATAAAGATGACCATGGATCAAGGAACAGCAGCAGAGGGGGATCACTGAGCAGGGCAGGCAATTGAATGGAGGGGGAAAGTGGGAGGTGGGTAAAGGCAGGATAGGATGGCAGAAATGATTCAGTGCATACTAGTTGTAACCATTAATGCAGATGGCCTCAATTCACCAATAAAAAGAAATAGAGGGAGAGTGGATCAAGAAACAAGATCCATCAATATGCTGCACACAAGAAATACATTTAACTCAAAAGGAAATTCATAGACCAAAAGTCAAAGGAGAGGAAACAATGTTCCATGCAATAAGAAACCAGAAAAAAGCAGGGGTAGCTTGCCCATCAACTGCAGAATCGATAAGAAAGATATGGTATTTTCATTCAATGGAAAGTTCTTCAGCTACAAAGAAGGATAATCTCAAGGCTCTTATAGGTAAATGGATGCAACTTGAGATCATGCTCATGAGTGAAATGGTTCAGATTTATATGGGTGAACATTGTGTTATCTCCTAATGTAAAAAACTGAAGGAGTTAGTGGGAATCAAATGTACAGTAGGATGTGTGGACTACTGTGGGACCAGAATATTCAGACCCAAGCCTCTCCCTGTCAGTGTCAGCATAGACTTTGGGGAGGGAGAAGTAGAACCATCCTGCTGGAAACAGCACCAAGCATGAGCTGCTGTGGGATCCAGATATCCAAACCCAAGCCTCTCCCCATGAGCCAGCATCAGCATGGACTTTGGGGAGGGAGAATTAGACCTGTCCAGCCTGAAACAGCCCCATGCACCAGCCGCTGCCTGGACTGGGACCTCTAGAGCCAAACCTATCCCTATGGGCCACCACTGGCAGGAGGGACAGTTGGATCCCAGCCCCTTCAGACTCATGGGGTGGCAAAGAAAAGTGTCAACCCCCTCCCTCAAGTGACTGGTGAATCCAGAGACACACAGGCTCTAGTGATAGTTATTAAGGTGAAATGCAATTGAAAGTCTGTGGTGCTTTGGTGTTTCACTGACCTTGTAGGTCTAGAGCCAATGGTCTGATCATCTATTCAGAAGATAGCAGTAGGCAGCATGACATCTAGGGGGGACTCTCCTTCTGAGGGTGGTAGCCATTGTTGATTCCCTATAGTCTCACTCTGAAGTCTTACATTGTTTATTGTTTTGTTGGGTTGGCTTTTATTCTCTTTTGCTTTGTTTGATTGTGTTATAGCCAGTGACAATAGCAGCTATTTCAATGATAGTAAGATATATAGTAGCCATTTTGAATTTACTGTAGTCTCTTATTGGATCCATTGTTCTGTTTTTACTGTTTTTATTCTATTCTGTTCTGTTTGATTTTTACTGTGTCCAAAAGTATTTGCAGCTATTTTAAAGACAACAAAAGGCATTATGGTAACTATTGTTGATTTTGTAATGTTGTAAAGTCCTGTATCACCCTGGTTTGTTCTGATTGGTTTTATTCTGTTTTATTTTCCTTTGTTGTATCTTCTTTAAAAAACTAAATGTGCAATAGATATTGTGAAAGTGAAAGGGGAGTAAATGTCTAGAAAGGGAAGGTGGTATCCATTGTTAATTTCTTATTATCTTGTTTTGATTTCTTGTATTGTTTTCATAGTTTTGTTTGGTTTTGTTTTATTCTGTCTTGGTCTGTTTGATTTTACTGTGTCTTATGGTAGGGGCAGGTATTTTAAAGATAACAAGATATATTATGGTAGCCATTGTCGACTTCCTATTATTTTGTTTTGAAGTCTTGTATCACTATTTTTTTTTCTTTTTGCTTTAAGGTACTTTTCCCCTTAGTTCAAAATCAGAGGTTACAGTAACTGGCAACAACTTGTTTTAACAATGTGAAACTGTCCAAAAATCCCTTTCTTCAATTCCAAATTTTGTGTACTGATGAATATAGACTTTTGAGGCAAATGTATTCTATGCTTTGCCCACAATTGTATCAAGTGGCTTCACAAAGAACTGGCTGTTACTGACCAGCGCTATGAACTTCTCATATCTGTTAAAGGCTCACATAGTTTTCCACCTGGAGAAGGCAACAGCAGGCCCCAACCAGGAGATGTAGAGGGCTGGGTCCTTAAATTCCTCTAGATTTGCATTCTGCACATCTTTCCCATGAAGTATGATCAAGTTAGCAAGGGAAGCATTAAAATGCTGCTCCCTGTTGAGAAACATTTTGTTGAGAGGTGGAAGTCCAGGTAAAGGAGGCCACACTTGCCAATCAATACTTTCTTCCATTTTCACATTAGAAATGAGCATCTGTCTCAAATGATTCAAGAGGCCAGTCCATGTAAATGTGCTGTATGCCAGGGAATTCTCAGATATCTGAGGAATGTTATGAACACCAAGCATCTTGAATTTAGGATGGGGAACTAAATTCTCCATTAAGTCTCCCAGTGAATTTCTTCTGTAGTGAAATGAACCTTCTGCAGAATAAGTTGGCTGGAACACACTTCCCAGCTGAAGCCTGAGAACTTGCTTTATATCCTGAAAGAATGTCTGCTTGATATTCATCAGTTTTGCACAGATCCTATGGACAGTATTGTTCTTTTTTTCTTTTTTTTTTGTAATTTTTATTTAAAGACAATAAAACCAAGCAAAATAAAACTGAATAAAGTCAATCAAAATAAAACAGTGTGACACAGGACTTCAAAACAAGGTAACAGGAAATCAGCAATGGTTACCATAATGCCTTCAGACGCAGTAAAATTAAAACAAAACAGAACAGAATAGAACCAATAAAAACAAAACAATGAACATAATAAAGGACTTCAAAACAAAATAACAGTAAATCCAAAATGGCTACCATAATATATCTTGTCATCTTTGAAATACTGCCCAGGCCATCAGATACAACAAAATCAAACAAGACAAAACAGAATAAAACCCAACCAAACAAAACAATGAAAATGATACAGGACTTCAAAACAAGATAATAGAGAATCAACAATGGCTACTACCTTCAGAAGGAGATCCCCCATAGATGCTACATTGTGTATTGTTATCCCTTGAATAGATGATCAGACTACCAGCTTTAGGTCTGCAAAGTCAGTGAAACACTAAACACTACAAGCATTAAGTTGTATTTTACCTCAATAGCCATCATTGCAGCCTGTGTTTCTCCATATCTGCAGGTTGCCTATGGGTTGGGGGGTAGAACCCTGGCTCTT
>RJWT010041204.1:0-12363 GCA_004365215.1 Cuniculus paca
GCAGTTGAAGAACTCCTGTGCCAGACTTTATGTGCGGCCTTCACAAGCTCTTCTCCACGATCAGAGTGCAGTCATGTGGCCACAGCTGTCCCGTCCTCCTCTTCCTCATCATTTCAGTGCCCCGCAGTTAGATCTCAGATTGCTGGCCGTGCATTTGATGGTCAAAATCACTGCTGATTTAATCACTTCCCTGTCCAGTGTGTTCTGGGTTCCACCCTAGAGCCACTGCATGTGCTGATGTCCTCATTACAGGTCCTCTGTGTCTCCCCCCTGCTGTGACACCCTTGTCACTGGGGCTCCTATAGCATAACTATTTGTGGAGAGGAATTATCGTCTGTCCACTTCGAATTTTGTAGAACTTCATTGTCTTTTAAAGCATCCTATTGCAGGCATCTCTGGCACAGGTAGAATTTCTAGTGTGGGATGTTTCCTGACTCTTAATAGAAAAAGTCCTCTGTTTTGAGGCCTTACCTGCCCGACCCTGTCATTCTCCATCCCCACTGCTCTTCCCCCACTCTCGCATACTCTTCCAGTTTATTGGTCTCTGCCTGTTACGGTTTGTATCTAGATGCCCCCCACAAAGCCTCACGTGGTCACAGGGTTTCTTCAGAGGTGGCTGAGTCTAGAGGGTGTGATTGATTCGTAGTGCAATGCTAGCATTAAGAGTGAGTGATTGCTGGAGCAGTCCTTTGATTGGATTGACACTCCCCTAATTCCAGTATACAGGATAAAATATAAGGGACAGAAAGAGGCTTATCTCACTGTTCCTTGTTGCTTTTGCTGTCTTCCACTGCCATGAACCATTGCCCCTCTGTCATGTGCCACCCTGCCTTGGAGCCAGCTGATTATGGACAGAAACCTCTACAAACTGTGAGCTAAATGGACTTTTCCTCCCCAAACTTTCTGCATTGGTTATTTTGTCTCAACACTGAAAAAAATAACTAAGACACCACCCTGTTCTTCAAATACAGAGCAGGCATTTTTATCTGAGGGCTCCTAAGCAGGTAGCTCCCTCTCTTCCTGATATCTTCCTTGCTCACACCCAATTTCATGTCTTTGCTTAAATGTTTTGGTTTAGGGAGGGCTCACCCTGACCATCTTGAAATTGTAATCTGCTCACTGCCTGGGGCCTTTTATACCTTTCACACCTGCTCTGTGCTCTGTGACCTTCCCAGTGTAGGAGAAAATGCTCCCTTAGCCAGTGTAGCTCAGTTTGTTAGTTTCCTTGGTAGTAGTGCTGGTTACAGTTCCTGTTACTTTTGTTTCTTTGAAATGGCTGGTATGTTGCATATTGTAAGAACCAATCCCTAGTTGAGAAGCCCTTCGGCCTCTGTACTTCCTGATTGCTTATCCCATGTAGGCCCTAGACCACCAGAAATCAGGGCCTGATATTTTGAGAATGATCCCGATGTGAGAATGTGCCTGTTGATGTCAGTAAATCTGAAAGCCTCCAAACCCTGAGCGTCATTTCAGTGTTTCTGTTTGCCATAGCATCTGGTTCATGACTGGGAAAACAGCCATGCTGACCTCTTTGGTCACCAGTCGTGGCCATGGAAGACAATGCAAGGACCTCTCCAGGTCCTGATGGGAAGGTGTGCCCTCAAGATTTTTTGAGTCCCCTTGGAGATCTGGAGGAAGATTCCCGGCTCCCTGCTCAAGCAGCTCATATTGGATCTCAAAGGGAGGAGGACACAATGTATCTGTCTGCCTGCCTGCCTGCTTGATTCTGGTAAGATCCCTGGAGGCACCCCAGTTAGTCTGTCTGTCAGTCCTCCTCAGCTCCAGAAGAAGGGGGGTGTGATCAACTGTTGTTAGTCAGGACCACCCTCAAGGGAAGGGGGTTGCAATGTTTAACCTCTGAGTGCCTCCTCAATGAATGTGTGAGTGAGTAAATGGACAGTGTAAGAAATAGGCTGCTCTGTCTGTGCACCAAGACTGGCAAGCACTGGTCATGGTGGCTGATTGGGCCCTCACCTGCAGCTCCATGGTGATTGATAGATGGCATAATGATGACCTTGCACCTTCTTTAGCTAAGTCACTCCTAAGTCCCCACAAGGGGCACAGCCAGGTGGGCATCTGAAAGATCTTTTTCTCTGAGGGGCACCCGCCTTTTCTCTGTGGCACCTTCATTCAAGGGTACATAACACACATGTAGGAAGTCAGAGATGGGAACTAATTAGTCAAAGCCCAGTCCCCAACAGCGGGAAAAAGAGGTTTTATAAATTTAAAAATGGAACCAAACTGCTCCCTGTGTCTCAAAGAAAGAAAAAAAGAAAAAAGAAAAAAACAAAAAATAGCCCATTTTTCCTGAGAATTCACCTCAGCACCCTTGTTGACTGCTGCAGTTGCTGACAACACATATAGCTTCACTCCCTGCTCCCAACTCATCTACTTCCAGCCAATTTAACCAATTCCAGCTAGTCATTGCCTGCATTTGCCCACAGAGGCCCTCCCTTTGGAGCCTTCTGTTCCTATCCTGGTCAGGTGGTATTATCTAACACCACCAAAGATGACTGTCAGCAATTCCTTCTGAATTCCACATTTTGACTAAGGAAAAACTGGACTGTCAGCCCTGACAAATGAGTTGCCATGGCTTTTTCAAAGGTCACCCCACCTAGAAACAAACCAATAGAGCATTTCTCAAAGACATCAAAAAGGATGGCAAAAAGCCCACCAATCACTGTTACCCAGAAACCTGATAAAAGAAAAATGCCTGATGTCTGTAAGAAAATCTTGTCTGATAGATGACCATATGCTCTGGTCATGAGTTATAAGGACTATGGACACAAAAAATAAATGCCCCCTCCATCTGTGAAATACAAAGATACGTGACTACCCAGGGCCTCCTCAACCTGAACCTCTTCTCACCCAGTAGGGCCTGGATGGATAGGACAGACCATGCTCTATCAAATGGGACCTCCAAGAGCCTGTGGTCATTGCAAAAGTTGAGTGCAAAACTGACTTTCCTGGTAGACAATGGAACAGAACGCTCTGCCTTCAAAATTTCCTGTCGAAAAGTTACCATCATCAGGGCAACTGGGACTCTTGCCTCTCATCCCTGCTGCAGGCACACATTTGCAGCCTAGGAGGACATCTCACCAAGCATGAATTCCTGTAGAAGCGAGTTCCCACACCACTTCTGGGAAGAGACCTCTTCAAGTTAGAAGTGATTGTCTCCTTTGCATCAAGCCAGTCAGCCTCCCTCTTGTTTAGCCCTGTACTTTCAACTTTGACTGTTCCTTTAGAGAAAGATGATGCCTGCATCAGGCTGAGAGAGAGAACCTCAGTCCTGAGGTTCTAAAATCTCTCCTCCCAGAGGTATGGGCTAAAGATTTGCTGTTATGGTTTGTGTCTAGATGTCCCCTCAAAGCCGTATGTGGTAATGGGGGGCAGGCCTTTCAAAGATGGCTGAATCCAGAGTTTGAGATTGATTCATTGTCTAGTGCTGGGACTTGTGTGAGTGTTGCACCTGCCCTGGGTGGGTAACTTACATACAATATAAGGGAGGCAAAGTGGCTTGCTCCTCCCTTTTGCCCTTTTGCGCTTGCTGCTTTTGGTATCTGCTTCAACCACCATGAACTGCTGCCCCTCACCACACCACCCTGCCTTGGAGCCAGCTGAGTATGGACGGATGCCTCCACAATCTGTAAGCTAAATAAACCTACCTGCCTTCATTTTGGGCATCAGGTATTTTGTCTGCAATGAGAAAAAAGTAAGCAAGGCACTTGCCTCTGGACTTGGCCATCAACCATGCCACCTCATCTCGAGTCCCACTGCTGTCATATGACACAGGAAGCACAAACAGGCCTCCAACCACACATCAGTCTGGTAGACTGTTAATCACCTTGGGCAGGATCTCCATGATGTCAGCAATGCAGTC
Source organism: Cuniculus paca (assembly GCA_004365215.1). Lineage (NCBI taxonomy): Eukaryota > Metazoa > Chordata > Mammalia > Rodentia > Cuniculidae > Cuniculus > Cuniculus paca. The sequence continues at coordinate 3,881 of RJWT010041204.1, forward strand.
ATCACCTTGCCTTCAGCAGTTCCCAATCCATATACTCTTTTTGAACTGTTATTCAGTTGCCACAAGTGTTCGGGAACTCTCCCACTATTTTGGGGGGAGCCCTAGCAACAGATTTGTCTCTGGGACAGCCTATTTATCTATCCCTCCCAGCTCCATCATGGTTCCCTGAGAAAGAAAAAAATGAAGCTTCAAAACTGCAAAATGTTTATAGACTGTTAAACTGCTAAAATTCACCTCTTCTGCCTGTAAAGCCAGATTAAGATCTCTGAGCTGCCAATGCTGCCACAATTGCCCTTTATATGTTGCCTCAGTCTTCTGCCACCCATAGCCTGCTGGTACACCTGCCTGGACCTGTAGAATGCCTTCTTCTGTCTTTGTTTGTCTCCTGTCAGTCAGCTTCTCTTCACCTTTAAATGGAAAGACCCCAGTTCTGGAGTCAAAAGTCAACTGACCTGACTCAACCTCCCAGAGGTTCAAAAACTTGTTTTCCCTCTTTGGAGAAGCCCTCACAGCTGACCTCACTAGTTTCCCAGCACTAAATATCACTGAACTTCTGATTAATGCCATCCAAGCTGCCTGCTGGAAAGACACAAAAGCTCTGCTGCAATATTTTTCAGAAACTGGTTAAAAGAAAGAAATGCCACAAATTTCTTGGAGCTGCTGGCTTCTATAGAATCTGGATCCTTGAGTTCACCAAAACAATGATGCTTACACAGACTGTCAGCCTCTGGGAGCACGCAGTTGCCTACCTGTACAAATTCTTGGATCCAGTCACTATGGGGTGCCTCCCCGCTTTGCCTTTGAGCTGTAATAGTCACTGTCCTTCTGATCAAGAAAGCTGAAAGCTCACCTTAGGCCAAGACCTAACTGTCCAGGTGCTGTTTGCTGTACTGGACCTCCTGAATAACTGTGGGCCACTCAATCCTGTCACGTATCTTCCCACCAAGCTGGGCCCACCAGACCATGACTAAAAAATAACCCCCCTGATAGATACTGATTACATCCTGTTTATGGGTGGAAGTAGCGCTGGTAGGAATGGAGTCTCACAGGCTAGATATTCTGTGGTCATGTTGGACTAAATTATTTTGGCCAGAGCTCTCCTGCTGCTCCTTCCTGCTGCTGTATGGAAATCTGCCACCCATGATGCCAAGTCTGTGCCCCTAACCCGTCTCTTGGGATCCAATTGACTGAAACATCAACTCCAATCAGAAAAACTTTACCCAGTACTCCTGGAGATCCACCTTCATCAGGGCCAGGCCTTCCCCCACCATGTGTTCTGCCAGTTCAAGCCATAGTGCTGGTACCTATATCCCTGCAGACAGCTCAGGCTTCAGAATCTGTGTCACTGGCCCTGCCCTCTCCCCATTTAAAGGTATACAGATAGACTAGTGCTCCTCTACACCTACTCAGGCTGGCCCAAGGCATTCCCTACCTGAGATGAGAGAGCAATAAAAGTTTGTAGGATCCTGCTATGAAAAATCATCCCCAGATATGGCCTACCCTTGATCATTGGGAGTGACAGCGGGCCTGCATTTGTAGCAGTGATAACTAAATAGAAACTACATACAGCATACAGGCCACAAGCTCTAAAAAGTTTAAAAAATAAAACATAACCCTACGGAAACAGCTTGTTATTAGCTTCACAAGAGTTCAGCTAAAAGATCTGCTATATCTGTAGGCACTATTGCACACACATATAACCCAGCTGCATATTAAATACCTCTACAAGTTTCAGAAATCCAACTTTAGATCCACCATTCCAGAGTTCTGGAGAGTTTACCTGGACTAATCAGCTCCTCCAGGTCTCACTCTAAAGAGACAGTGTACTCAAAGCCCTGCTTGGGTCACTCCAGATGCCGACCAGTCCACACACGGCTGAAGCCTGAGGACACAATTCAAAGGATTGCTCTACTTCAGTGCATTATCCTCCTTGATTTTTGTGCCTTTTCAGGCTGCTTACCCCAGTCTGTGCTTTGCCTTAACTCTATGGATGGTTGACCCACGAAAATAGAAAATAACCAGTAAGGCCCTTACAAGGCCCTTACAAATGACAAAGATTTGATGAGCATCATAGGCACATTGAACAATCTCCTAGGTCAAATTAACTTGTTCACTCTCTTGTCAGAGTCAACTTAGGGAAACACCCTACAATGAGAGAAACAAACCACATGCTCCTGGTGGGAATTCTCAGTTTTGGGGACTTTGGATAGGGCCCATCCTAGGGCCACTGACAGCCCCTGTGTTACTGCTTGTGATTGGACCTTGTCTCAGAAGATCACACGTAACATGCCCAGCACAGATTTGTCAGGGTCACTAAAGTGGCAGGGGGTGAGGAGGTGTATTAGAAGATGCCCCTCATCTCCAGGCAGTATACTTCAGTTTGTTAGTTGCCAGAAAAATAGTTCTGGTTACAGTTTCTATTAGTTTTGTTTCTTTGAAAAGGCCAGTCACGATTCATATTGTAAGGACCAATCCCCAATTGACACACCATTCTGCCTCTGTACTTCCTGTGTGCTTATCCCATATAAGCACTAGACCACCAGAGATCAGGGCCTGATAGTTTGGAAATGATCCTGGTCGGTGCCCATTGATGTAAGTAAATCTGCCTCCAAATCCTGGGTGTGGTTTTGGTGTTTCTGTTTGCCGTCACACCTGCACCCTGTGCAGTTGACTGTGTGAGCCGCCACTTGGGTGCACCTGCTCAGTAGGAGCAGGGAGTTTCCTCAGTTTGGCGGGGAGGATCCAAAGTCACCTTTCCAGCTTATAGTGACTGCTAGACAGGACTGACGCTCATGCTTGCTTCCTTAAAATGGTAAGGTGTAAAATACCTACTGAGATGGGTAGAAGAATTCTCACACACAGTGCACACTCAGGATAATGCATGACTACGCTCGCGGAGCAGGGGATGCTCGGTGTGCTTTGGCGGAGTTGGTTAGTGGTGTGAAAGGGTCCTGGCAAAGCCTTACAAAGGCACCAACAGTGCCACCGAGGCAGGTGGAATCTTTGCCCGCAAGTGTGTGTATCCCAGCTGTGGTGCTCACAGGGGCGAGACAGTGACGTTCAGTTGAAAGTGCCCTTTGAAGAAGTCAGGCTGCAGGAAGTGAGGGCCTTCCCAGGACACGGTGAGGAGCCACGATGAATGCAGTGACCCTGCCCTTCACACGCAGCCCTCCCCACGCTGCCTTCCATCCATCCCAGGCCAGCGCCAGTGCTCATCTGATGTGAGTTCACCTGTGTACCAGCGTCAGGCTTCTCACCAGGCCAGAGGCAGGACTGCGGTCGCCCTAGAGCCCGTTGCAGAAGGGGACACTCAACAGTGAGGAGATGACTCGCTGAACGAGAGGAAATGTTTGCTTGGCTCCTCTTCTGATAGAGGACCAATATCTAGAATATTTGAAGGGCTTTACAGGCTAACCGTGCAAAACAGTGAGTCCAATAAAAACGTGGACAAATGAATCAAGTACCACTTAAGAGAGGCTGTTAAATGACCCAAAGGAGATGAAAAACTGCTCAGCATCTCTAGCTGTCAGAGAAATGCAGACTAAAGCCACACTGAGATTCCTTTTCACCACAGTCAGTATGGCTGTCATCAAAAACACAAAAAACCATGAATGCTGGCAAGAAATTGTGAAATGTTACTCAGTCATGCAAAAGAATGGAATTTTCTCATTTGCAGGAAATTCAGTGAAATTAGAAACCATCATGTGGGGTGAAATTAGCCCAATATAGAAAGCCAAATATTCTGTATATTCTTTTATATGAAAATGCATATCTATGGGTTGGGGATATAGCTCAGCAGCACAGCACCTGCCTAACAAGTGCAAGGTCCTGAGTTTGATTCCTGGTACTAAAAAAGAAAAAAGAAAAACCATATCCATCTATCCATCCATCCACCCATCCACCCAGTTATATACTTAAAGGAGAGAGGACAGGAACTCTGGAGATGGACTTCTCTGGATGGGAAAGGGGTCAGATAGGCTGTGGGAAGGAATATGGAGGATGGTATTTTGGCCCAGGAATTGTAATTTGACGTAGTATCTGTCCTGGGCTCTCCTTATCCTGACTGCCTTATGGGCTGGTTTTGGAATGCAGAAATCCCATTTCCTATAGATCAATGAGAGTTGCACCCAGCTCTGGGGAAGGATCTTGGTGTGTTTGCATTATGATGTTAAATTTGCCCATTTTACTACTGCTTCTATGCTGTTCCAGGAAAAGCGCCCTATCCTGTCTCCTGCACTGGCTAGTAAAATGGTGTCTAGTTGGAGATTCAGGACTTTTTGTTCCTATAGAGCAACTTGTGGTCCCAGATCCCTGCTATGTCTCTTGCTTTTTATTTACTTTCCCACCGTGCACTGTGACCCAGACAGATCCTGGAGACACTGAGACATGAGGCATAAAATAAGTGTTTTCTACTCAAATAATTAGTTTTTTGGGGAATAAATCAAAGGGCGATCTATTTCTTTCTTTAAAAAGAAATCTCTTTCTTTAAAATCTCATTCTTTAAAGCCATTTTTAAAAAATAAAATCTTTTTAAAAGAGCTTAAAGTACACATTGCTAGCTGCGGTGTCACGAAAACAGTCCAGGAATTAATTAAGTATAATCCTTGGTTCTTGTAGGTAGGTACTTTAGACATTTAAATTGGGACAAGAAAAAATATTTTAAAGACACCTTATGGCAGAGGAGAAATTGTTTCTCCTAAGACCTTTTCAGCTTGGAGCTTGGTAAAATCTACTTTAGTTCTATTAAGTACTGGTACGCCTAAAGTTTCTGTTTTAGAATGAGAATAGTGAGAAAAATACTAAAGATAAGAAAGGCACCCCCTGTGCCACTGGCTCCTGGGGGAGACCCAGAACTGAGTGAGGCCTTTGATACTGTTCAACCTATGTCTCCAGACCAGTTAAAGATAAAACATTCCAAACCTTGTACATCTGCATACCAACAGGCTGTTGTTGTTTCCCAGTGGTGGCTAAAAATGATCTTAATCAAAATCAGCTTGTCCCTAGTCATTGGGTGTTTGATTTTAAATTGCTTAAAAAGTTGAAACAGAGCGTGGTAAATAATGAATCTCCAGAACCATTCACCATAGAGTAAATTGTGGCCCTAGTCAATATCTTCATCTCAATATACAGTTACAGGAGCTATGTCCTGCACTGGAGCAGGGGAAACTGTGGGCCCACCCACTTCTGCCACCCTGGACCTCATGCCACCCTACATACAAGACCAGCTGCACCTCCACCCCCACCAGGAGCCCTGGCACATGCTCTTTCACACATGTGTGCACACACGACTCACTGCTCTTGCATGCACACAGTCTACCGCTCTTACATCCTTAAATGGCAACAGTACATGGTGGCTGGCAGCAAAACTGTGTTGGTTGATAGTGCGTGGGGAGCTAGGGGGCAGGGCACAGGACCTGTGCTGTGAGGAATGTGGTAGCAATGGAGACCTGTGCTAGCCAGAGTGGCTTCTCCCTCTCAGCTTCCCTCAGCAAGGTGGGGCATGGTAGTGCATGCCTGTAGCCCCAGCTATGAGAGAGGTGGGAGTAGGGGAACTGCTCAGTTTTGTGGCACTTGTTAGAGAGATCAAGAGATAACAAGCAAAATAAAACCCAACAGTCACTGAGCCAGTATGAGTTAATCCAGGGCCTCTACATAATAAAAAATTCCTAGGTTGCTGAATTTAAAGACAAGTTTCTGGAATGGTAGGTTTCTCCTCCCTGGGACCATTCCAGAGTGAAGCTGATCTTCACTTATCTCTGGGTTATATCTCAAAATGGTCTAGATTTAATCCTGTAGCTCTTGCAAGATGAAGATAAAATTTTAATCCACATTTATCTGCCTTCTATTTCTTAGATGGAACTGGAGATTACCTCCTCTTCTTTCTTTCCTTAAGAATGATGCTGACTGGTTTTTATAGCACAGGACAGATTGACTGGTTTTTATACCACAGATAAGTTTAATGACAGTGAAAACATCCCTAGAAAACCTTATGAATTTAATAACAGCTTTAAACAGAAGCAGGTATTAAAGAATAGTTGCAGCCACAGTCCCTAGAGGACTGCCTCTCCTCATGATTTCTCTACAGAACATCTGCCAGGTCAGCCACTATTCTCAGAAAAAATCTCTTTCTACAGCCAAACATGGCCTGCTCACCCCCTAGATAGTTAAGATTACCTTTTTTTTTATTTTAAAGAGAATAGAACAAAACAAAACAGAACAGAACAAAAAAAGCAAATGAAAATAGAATAGAGTCAAACACAATACAGCATTTCAAAACAGAACACAGAAAGCTATACAGGTCTTCAAAACATAACAACAGGAAATTAACTATGGTTACCCCAGTGTCTCTTGCTTTCCTCAAAATGGTTGTTCATACATTTACAGACAATAAACTCAAACAAAACAAAGCAATACAAAACCAGATAAAAAAGCAGTACAGGCCATCAAGTTGGCCAACAAGAAACCAGCGATGGCTACCGTAGTGTCCTATTTTTCAAAAGAGCTGCTCCTATTTTCTCACATGTTGCAATCAAATTGTAGGAAAGGGACTTAAACCAATCAAATCAAAGAATAAAAGCACTGTTGGACTTCAGAACGTTTTTTTCATATTTATCGGGAATTTTCTATCTTATTGAGTCTTTCAGTTTCTTACACTAGGGAGACAATGCGGTGTTTACACATGTGGGTTTGGTTTATTTCACTTATGAGTATGGTCTCAAGTTGCATCCATTTACCTATAAAAGCCTCAAGGTGATCATTTTTTATAGCTGAACAGTACTCCATTGTATAAAAGTACCACATAAGATTACCTTTAACAGTCTGTCCCTTTTTAGGGAACAATTATATGTGGTATCAAAATAGAAGTTTTGGCCATCAGCTGTGACAGTCTAAAAACTATGGCTATTGGACCTTAAAAACTGTTTTTTCTTTCACAGGTGTAAAACATTCTATTCCTTCTGATTCTTATTACAAGAGATCTCTTTTAATTGACCTACAAAAAGTTCCGACTAGTCTACTTATAGTTACAAACTTAAAAACTATAAAAGAAATAGCATAAGTCAAGTTTGCCATATGTTTATTTGAGCGCACTCTAATTTTATAAAAAAATTTTCCTATGTGTAATTGCTTGTTTTTCTGTCTGTCTGATATGTATACAGCTGTTTTATTTTAGGTCAAACTTTTTCTCTTCTTCGTGCATTGTTAAATTTTTGAAACATTTGTCTGTAATTTAAGTTAGCTTATAGATAAATGTCATCAAAATTGAAAACATGCTTTCACCCAAGTTGCCTGTTGGTCAAAATGAGGTTAAAATTGGTTTTATAAATGTAATATATATTGTTGGTCATGTTCATGAAGTTTTCATTGATCAAAATAATGTGTTAAGTGTGATGATCTGGTTCTCATAGGTCATCAAAGATTTGTTAAGGTAATTAAATTGGGGACCCTTTAGGCTTGGGGGAACTATTGGACAGGACTTCCCTTGGTGAATAAAGGAGCAGCTGCCTGGAAAAAATAATATTTCAGCCTTTGTTCATTAATGGGAGCCCCAATAACCTCCATAGCCTTATGGGAGACCATGAATGTTAAACATAATATTGTGATATGTTTACATTGGTTATTGTGAAAAGGTTAAGTTTTCTACAAATAAAACAATTTTCTCATTGCAAGATGCTCTTGCTATAATACTAAATCAAGAAACAAGTTTTCCCATGGTATGAGAATCCATTAATGCTAGTCTCATGGTGTATTAAATGTATTCATGCCTTCCAGATATACAGGGCAGAGTATTCATAACAATAATGACAGCAGCATTTACTAAATACCCTTGTTTACTTGGGGGCTCAAGGACTGCTGGTGTCACCTTCATTTGGTCTCTGGAGACCTTTTCAGACCTACATCAGCAACTCCACAGGAAACAGCTACGGGGGTGACAGCATTAAAGCAAAGGCAAATATTCTCTATCCATTTAAAAAGTACATAAAAATGTTGCCTCACAAAAGTCAGTTCCCCAGTTGACCCACCCAAGGCTGGCTGAGGAGCGCACTGCTGATGTGACTCCTGAATGCTCAGCGGGTCAGAGCCCTGCTCACAGTGTGACAGGACCGCAGTTTCAGGTGTGCAGTGCGGGACCAGGGCCGGCCTGGACGACGAGTGAGTCAAAGTCTGAATTCTCATAGCAAATAGACTCACCCCGAGTATCTTGAAGACTCTCTTGGAGTTTGTTGCTGCTGTCCCTGGTGTTGGACTTGTCACTTGCACATTTCCTTCATCCAGACGACTGCTCGGAAAGACTCCTGGAGATGTCACCAGGGGGAGTTGCGCACCCTGTTCTGGCTTTGTAAAATCCACAGGCTGCCGAGACTCAGGAGCCAGGAGACTGCTTTGTGTGGCAGCACTGGGTGTTTTATGCACTGAGTAGGTGGATGACTGCGATGACATTCTTGTGACCTAAGTATTGGAAAACAGAGCAAAAGTGACACATT
>RJWT010041205.1:0-12373 GCA_004365215.1 Cuniculus paca
TGGGCCAGGTCCAAGCTGGTGAAGCAGGGTCGCAGCCAGGGACAGACAGACCACAGCCCAGCGGGCTAGAAGGAGCACTGAGCCCCAGGTGCCAACACAGAGTGGGCCAAGCAGAACGAGTTGGCAGAACTATGTGAATGGATCAGCAGGAAGGAAACTGCTGTTTCAAGGGGTAAAAAGATTAAACGTCTGAGTTGGTAGCAGCAGAAATGAGGAGGGAAGAGATGAAGAAACATTACTTCAAATGTTCAAATACTGCTTTGTCTCAAAACCGGCTGTAGGTGGTTCACAATGTGTTATTAATTAAGCATGACATTTGTCTTGTGTAGCTATATTTAGTAGTAACTAAGATCATGTTTAGTACATTTGTTTCATTCCATTTCCTGCACCCTAGAAGGTGCGGTTTTGTAGGCACTCATCTGTGCAGGGTCCGGCGCACAGGACCCACACAGCCCCGGAAGGTCTTAAGATTCAGGGAGACAAACACGTAACCAGGACGTCAGCTTGCAGGTGAAGGTGGAAACTCCAGCACAGGGCAGGAGGTGGAGTAGGTCTACTGGGTCTGCAGGAGGCTCCACAGAAGGTGGGTGCAGGAGGCGAGGCTTAAAGATGAGCTGTGGGCCAGAAGGAGAATGCTCCAGGTGACAAACTGAGGGCCGGAAATCTGAGCCACACTTGGCACAATCCTTGGCACTCAACAAATAATGGGTAAACAAATAAGTGTTTGAAAGGAAGCAGATGTCAGTAAGGTTGAAAGACACAAGGGGTGATCCAATTATACCCCGAATGTTTAAATGTTTTAATTTTATATTTATTATTCTAAAAGACATTGCCATTAATCTTCCTCACTTTGAACTCACTTGGCCCATCGTTCTTGCCACTTTCTGAAGGCCTCTTTCATGAATGTCTTTACCACCTGTGATAAAAGATACAGTGAACACTGCCGAGAGCCATCCAAGTGAAGGCAGGCTTCTAAACACATTATAGGAAACTCACTGGATCCTGCGCCAGTGCAATTTCCAGCTCTTCTCCAAAGTCGAAGTGACCATGCGGGTCAAGTGTTTTGAGTGGACTCAGGACACTAGACAGCCACAACAGTGCTGCTGTCTTAATCACTTTCTCTTGCTGGACAAAATTTCTGACAACCTCAACTGAAAGGAAGACAGGTTTATTTTGGCTCACAGTCTTAATCCATGGCTGTTTCTCCAAGGCAGAAATGGCATGGTAGGAGGGTCTGGTGGAGGAAAGCCACTTGAATCATGGCAGCCAGGAAGCAGGGAGAGCAGGGAGGGCAGGAAGGGAGACGCTCGCTTTGGGCCACACCCTAGCGACCGACCCTTTGGACTAGGCCCCACCTCCTAACAGCAAGTCAGCTAGAGTGTGTCCTTGACCCAACAGCCTTCCAAAAGCCCTGGCTATGAATGCTTTGGGGGACATGTAGCTACAAACCCTAATGGCCCTTGACCTATTAAGTGAGGCCCCTGGGGTGGGGCCCTGGCCTGGACCCCTGCGTTTTGTAAGCTGCCCAGCAGCCTCCAACGTGCTGCCCAGACTGAGGGACATTACTGCATAAGAACAAGTTCCTGACTGACACAGGGCAGCCAGAGGGCCCAAGTCACTGGTCATGGTGACACTGGTATGTGGGGAGACCCCTCCCACACTTAAGAGTTCAAATCACTGCAACCTCTTTGAAGTGACCTAGTAAATTTTAGCAAAGAATAAATTCATATATTCTAGCCATGTGCTCTCACCCCATGGATAGAACCAAACATGTTCATGCAGGGGACAAACAAGAAACAAAACTGAGAACATGTATGTCCATAAACGTGGAAATGACTGAATGTGCGGTGTGCGCTCTGGGGTTGTATGCAAGCGCATGTGATCGTTTTTAAGAGAGCTACAGCGTTTGACCTATGGGGGTCATGCTGCAATGGCGCATAGAGAAAAATGCCAGCTATGCTGTCCACTCCACAGGGGACCCAGTCCCAGACCTCCAGGGGAGCCAGGAACTCAGGAGGCTCTGCACCCTGTAATTCAGTGGCCTTCCCACTGTATCCAAGCACCTGCATACTGTGGTCATAACTTTACGGTCTAAGGTGCAGCAGCAAAATGAATAGGGATTTATTTCCCTTTCTCCCCAATTTCAAAGACAGAAGAGTCACCCTTGCCATAGCTCTTAGCAACCTCACTATGCAGCTGCTCCTCTTTCCCTCGGTGGGAAAGCCACCTTTTCCCTCAGGGAACACTTCATGGCTTCTCTCTGGAGTAGCTGAGCCATCAGCACCACTACCCCTGCACTCTGGGGCCATGAGCAAAAAAACAAGGCTACTTAAACACAGCTCTGTAATCCACAACAGCCTCTGGCCACCAAGGTGGCCACGCTGGACAAGAGACACACTGGGTCCTGCATGAGACAGAGGGGCCAGCACAGACTTGGCCACGCTGCCCAGCACTGCGGGACCTAAACGCTACACTGTTCGTTTCTGGAATTTCCCACTCAGTACTTTCCCACCTAGGTTAGCAGCAACACAGAGGAGGAGCTGCTGTATACAATTTGGCTGCAACCAGGAAACAAACAAAGGCCCCAGCACCACGTGTGCCACTTCCGGCCCATGCGCGAGCCTGTCTGTGCCTGGGTCAGCAGCGAGGAGAAGACCCAGGCCTCGACGCAGGAGGACGAGGGCTGGAGAGTGGTCACTGCACTCTTCACAACTTCCTTGCATCATCTTCTAGTGGAACCAAGGACACACAACTGTCACAGACTACGACACTTCATCCAGGAAAGCCAGGAGCTAGCTCCAGGCTAAGACGGCCTGAACGCGAGCCCTGGGCTCACGTGCCTGAGTCAGTCGCCTCCTGTGCCTGCCCTGAAAGGGGACACAGTGAGCGGCTGCGCTGCGGAGACACGGACAGGACACTCTGCACAATGGCCAGCACTTTACACACCACAGGGCAGGGTAATACACAGCATCACAAAAAACCTCCAGCCACCGCTCTGTGCAAGATGTTTGTGCCCCCCAAATTCCTCGGGCGAAACTGTACCCCGCTGTGATGCAGGAGCCACTGTGTGGGGGACCAGGATGAGATGAGAGCTGAGGGTGGAGGCTTACGGGTTCAAGTCCTTGCCGTGGTCTAAGAGCTGCTCTGTACAGCAAGAAGATGGCAAGCACCAGGCAAGATGGCGCAGGCCCCTGGGCGGTGGTGTTTTATTCCAGCAGCACAGTTGTCAGCAGCCATGGCCAAGAGAGGAAAGGCCTCGAGTCCTGTGTCCCTCTGCGGCCCTGCCACCCTGTGCAGGGCTGCTTGGATGTGGGCCGCTTCTCACGCTCGCTCGCTGTCAAGCGAGCCACCCTGGGCAGCCTGGCCCCACCCCCAGGGGGTCCAGGGATGGAAACACCTACAAAAGTGACACCACGTTGCCCACTCCACCATCTTGTCTCTGGGGGGTGCAGGCAGCATCTGCAGCTGTGGCCCTGACCTGCACCTGCCACGGACGGAGCCATGCGAACAAGGCCCACCCTCAGCCAACGTCCCTGCTCTGCATGCTGTCCCCACTGCTGGGCTGGCACGCACAGTGGCTCTCCATTCCTGGGCCTCCCTGGAGAATCACGAGGAGCCCTCCTGGCTAGGCTCACAAGCTCTGTTCTTACTGATGAACAGAAAAGCCGCCCCTCATCCCAGAGCTGCATCTTCGATGACAGCAGGTGCCCAGGAACCAGTCCTGGCCGCCCCAGGAAGGGCCTCAGAGGGGCCCACCTCATGAACACCATGATCATGCATGTCCAGCCTGGGGACCGGGGACAATGACTGTCTGTCTAGGGAGCACTGTCCCCAACCAGCAGGGCTCACATGGAAACAGGGCCTTTGCTCCACCCCCTGCCTGCTCCTGACAGGGAGGAGAGAGGCGCTGAGGGGACGAGAACAGCCTGGCACAGGGCCGAGAGCGACAGCAGACAGCAAGACAGCCGGTGCCACAGTCAAGCTCTCGAACCTGATGGGCAGGAGCTCTGTGAGTGGCGCATGGGCCAGGAGAGACACCAGGCAGGGTGGGGCAGGGATGTGCGGGAGGGGGAGGGGGCATGCGTGCGTGTGACACCCTGGGCGCAGCAGCGGTGCTGGGGTTGTCACCTCAGTTTGTCCCCATGACACCCCTGAGCAAAGTGTCACTGCCATGAGTGCTCTGGGCAGAGTGGGGAGCAAGTGCTGCACCAAGTGCTACACTGCACACACACACACGCACACACACGCCACATGCCACGCACATGCTGCACACACATACACACCACACATGTGCCACGCACACGCACACACATGCCACACATGCACAGGCACACGCATGCCCACTGCCCCTTCAAAGCTTGGACATCTGTGCTTGAAATACCCTGTCAACATCAAAACCAACGTTCATCACTCTTGGTTTCCATTAGCAGCTGCGCTGCCCTGGTCAATAACACCAGGAGCATGTGATGGCACACATTAAATCTAGCTCACACCCACGTTGTGGGGCAGTCTGGGAGGCTGAAGCAGGAGGATCACAAGTCTGAGCTCAGCCTGGGCAACTTAACAACTTAGCAAGACCCTGTCTCAAAATAAAAAAGAAAGGGCTGGATGTTACTCAGTGCAAAGCCCCTGGGCTCTGCCCCAGTGCTGTTAAAAAAGAAGCCCAGCTCACAAGAGCTGCTCCGACCTCTCAGAGGAGGATGTGCCATGTGCAGTCTCCTCAGTGCATCCTGCTTCTGGTGCAGAGATCACAGCTCCCAGTGACCTGAGCGGCTCTGTCCTTTGGCTCCCACGAGACCCAGAGGCCAGGACACAACCTCATGTTGATGTGCTGAGTGGAGATGGTGGAGATGTCATTACGCAGAGGCCACAGCGGCAGGACTGTCCCTGCCTCGTATCCCCCACCCAGGCCCATGCTGTGATGGGGATCACTGTCAAGAATCCCATTGCTGCCCTGACCACGGGGAAGACACAGCAGGGACCAGCAGCTACTTCCCTCCTGTGATAACTGCACTGCCCATGTGCCAGTCCAGTGCGGTTTCTCGTCTGTTGCTGGGTCTCTCCATGTGTCTGTTTCACAGACAGCCACAGGGTGGCAGCCAGGGCAGTTCTGGGCCACAGGAGGGCCAGTGCCCACACTGGACACACGGTCCTGGGAAAACAGCAGGCAGAGCCAGCATGACAGTGTGAAGAGACGTGGCCCTTCCACAGGGAGAGGACATGGTGGGCGAGGGCATCCAATGGCAGGGCACAGGCCAGATGCCTGCTGGCCCCACGGCTCACAGCCTGCACCCTGCTGAAGTGGGACAGGCACAGGGGGGAGGTGCTGCCCAGAGTAAGAGGCCGGGAGCGCTTGGTGGCATGGCCAATTTCGTGGCCTAGAAACACAGCCTGTAAATGGTTCCTGCTTGTTCAGCAATTTGGAAGAAGACAAAGAAGGCGGGCTGGAGAGGGCCAACACCCGGAGTAGGAAATGAACCTGGAAGCCCTGTGCGCAGGCGCAGCCCGTGGACCCCAGGGCTGAGGCATCACTGCCACTCGATCCACTGGGACAAATTACTACCTTCACTCAGCCCATTTACAAAATTACAGCTCTGGAAATTCTCCCCTGGGCACGGAGAGGGAGAAATTGCCTTCCGCCTGATTCCCAACCTGGCTTAGCCTCCAATGGGACTGTTCAAGCAGCCGTTTGAGCACTTAACCTCCCCCTGCCCACCCCGGGTCATTAAACCCAAGCCAGGCTGGGACAGCAGCCCCAGCACTGTGTGCCCCACCTCCCCGGTGATTCTAACGCACAGCCGAGCCTGCAAGCCGGGGCTCTGACCACAGCTGGGCAGCACTGCCCACAGACAGGGCTGAAGCCCACCATCCTGCCTGCCACCGGGCACTCTGGTCTCCTCATGCAGCTCCATTTCAACCAGCAAGGGCACCTCTGCCCCAAAGGTTATGAAGAAGGCGGTCTGCTGCCTGAGTGGGTGACCCTGACCACCAAGCACTCAGCTAACTAACACACATCAGCCCTGCAGGCACTGCCGCGGGCACAGGATGGGAGATGGGTCTCCACATCCAGCCAGGGACAGCGTAAGGTGTGAGTTGGGGCTGGAGGTGCAGAGAAAAGTGAGGAAACTTTTCAGCTGGTCAAACGTGTCCTCACAGCCAGCTCCTGCACGCATGCACACGCACACAGGCCAGGCTATGCGCAAGGGTGCACGTGGGTCCCGCCCAGTGACACGCAGTTCCTACCGTCCTTGCCAGGCTGGCGAGGCTGCACGAGACCTCACTTGCACACCTCCACTGCCATCCTGGCCTGAGAGCCCCAGGCGTCCCTTCTGAGTCGAAGACCTGGCGCCCAGCTGTGCACACTGGGCTTCAAAGTGCAGGTGCGGCTTGGATCAGGCTGTGCCCTTCACCTCTCTCCCCATCCTGACACTTGGAGGGGTGGCGCTGGGACTCTTCTGGGGACCACGGTGTCACTGAAACACCTCACGATGGTGGAGCTCCAGGACAAGGAGTCCACTCACCTGGCTCTGCCCCCCACTGGCTCCACCCCACTGGGGGACACCCTGTCCCGTCAGTCACCAGCATGTCCACTGCTTCTCTACCTGCACCCCTGGGTGCTTCCCGGATGACAGCTGGTGCAGTCCCCCTGCATCTGCTTGAGCGGAGCCTTCTGGATGTGACTCTTCCACAGACTTGCAGAATCTCACTCAGCGAAAGATGAAGAGGAGCCATAGTTCTACTGACGACAAACACCAGGGCGCAGACTCCCACACCCACAGCTTCCAACACTGTGAGGGCATCCGGGCTTGACTGTCCACCCTGTGCCCCAGGCCTTTGCAGTCCTGCAGGGTGGCTTGGGCTTGACTGCACAAACCTGCAGCAACAGGATGCTTGCAGGTGCCTGAAGAGCGACACACATCCTCCCGGGGCACCGAGGGAGCAGCTCTGGGGGTGGACGATGGGGGTGACACAGAGCCAGGGATACAGCCGAACCCAACGAGGACCAGAAGTGCACTCTACACCCCAGGTCCCACTGGGCCTCTCAGACCTACAGATGGCCAAGGACTTGGAGGAAGTCAAGGGATGGTTGTCACGAGCTGTGGTGACAACAGAGGACCCAGGAGGACAGGGCCAAGCACGGCCCAGATGTGAGAGAAGAGCTGGCACTTTCGTGCATGGTCTGTTTGTCCAACCCAGCATCCATCTGTGGTCCAGCAACCCCACGGGACCCCTGCAAGGCAGCGAAAGAAGAGTCCATCCTTCCTGCTGACAAGGAGTTTGCCCCAGCAAGAGTCTAAAAATGAATTACATGTGAGACGCGGTGTCTGGACCCATTCCGAGTTTTGTGCCAGGATATTTTTACTCTGCTGCAAGCATCCCCTTCGGGCTGAAGGATCCCACAAGAAGTGGAACGGAACTAGAAAGGCGCCTCCAGGAGCCCACGTGGCCTGGCTGGTGGAGCCCGAGAGCCAGCCACGTCCCATGACAGGGATGGAGAATGGACTGGGTCACGCAGACTGCGTCAGAGCCAGGGTGCACATACAGCCTCAACCACACTGAGCCTCAATCTCCTCGTCTGCTCAGTGGGGGCTGCAAACGGCCACCACCACCCCATAGCACTGCTCTGGAGACTAGAAGAGTCGAGGCTTTTAAAGACATCCAGCAGTCACTCAATAAATTGGAGCACCTCACACACCTTCCAAAGGGAATTCTGACCTGGATCTGCATTCGGGAGGCCTCTCTCAGCACCCCACAGACGTGCTCCCCCACCACATAACTTCCCGGTTAAAGCACTCCTTCCACAGAGCCCAAGCTCCGGTCGCTGGGGTCCGCAGCCCCCGTGGTCACAAAGGCACTGTCCCAACCGGTAAAACGCAGCCAAGGTGTGCACGCATGCACCCTGGGCCAGCCTCGAGGTTCTGGTACGTGCACTCATAGCTTCTTCTCCAGCTCGACGCTGGTTACCTGCAAACCTGTAGAGTCAGCGACAGACTGGACTCTGGCACAGAACAACTCCACTTAAAAGGAAGTTCTCCCTCCTCACAAGAGGGGCTGAGTGCCCCAAGCCCATGTTGAAAATAAAGGCTTCACCCTAGCGTGGGACCTTTGGGAGGTGTGGCCTGGAGGCGCTGGGGTGCCCCAAGGGGCAGTGGGACCCGGCCTCTTCCTCCGTGTTCATCTCCTGGCTCATGGTATATGAATGCTCCCCATGCACCCCTGCCATGACCTGCTGTCCCCACCAAGGCCACTGGACCTTAAACCAAAGTAAACCTTTCCCCTCTACAAGTGAATGGCCTTAGGCGGTCTGTTATAGTGACAGAAAGCTGACTAACCCAACCATTGCCATAGTAACATTCTACAGTGGATCACTCCAACCCCAGGCCTCACAGTAACACCTGCTCTGACATCCACAGAGGCTGGGACACTGGACCTGCAGCTGGCTCTGGACTCTCAGCGGGCTCCATGGTTCTACGGCCTCACACGCACACACCTGCCCACATCCTGGGGACACATTTGTCCCATGCCAGAGCCCACGTCAGTGGGAGAGAAGCTGTACTCTGTGTCGAGAAGAACACAGGGACATGTGGCGAGGGTCGTGGGCAGGCAGGGCCAGCGACCTGTGAGGCTTCACAGGTGCTGGCTCAGAAGGAGCCAGCTCTGGCTGAAAGATCCATGGTCAGTTCCAAAATTCTCAATACTGTTGATGTGGGGCCCCACACCACCAATTTCCTGGGACACAGGAGGATACAGTCCTGGGAAGACCCAGACCCACTTCTCCTGTGGTAGGGTCGTGTCCCCGCCAGCCCTGGGTCTGGATCCCTGGGGCCCCCAGGGTGCCTGCTTGGACTCAGCTGCTGCCCACAGAGGTGCGGCTGGGCAGGAGGATAAAGCGTGGGCATGAGCCGGATGGGATCCTGTGGTCTCTGAGCTGCTGGGTTCTTCCCAGTATCCAACCTGGCACCCTCACTGCCTCATCCCCCTCCTCCGGGAGGCGCCCTGTCACCAGGCCCACCCCTTGCCAAGGGGCCTAAGACTCCCCCATCCGCAAGAACCTCTTCCTCCCATCACCACTGGAAAACCTGCTGGGACCCAGACACACCTGGGGAATCGTGGCCTGGACTGGGGACCCCACAGTCATCCTCACAGACATCCCAGGTCAGACACTGGGCTCCACCCAAACAGCTCAGTTCAGCTCAAAGCTGGTGCAGCCAGGAGCTTGTGTCTGAGGTCAGAGGCGTGAACCCCTCTCCTCCCCGGGAAGGCTGATCTCAGGGCTGGCAGCCACCACCTTCAAAACCAGTTCTCTATTCTCCTGAAACTTCCGGCCTGCATGGAAGCCCTCTTCTACAGCCATCATGGAACCTGGGTAGGATCAGGGTTAGGGTAGAGAGAAGGCCATCACATCCTCCACCATGCGTCCTGCCCAGCCCAGGGCTGTGTTGGCCTCTAGTCCATGACAACCCGGTGAGGACGGGTGCGAAAGAAGCAGGCGGCCTGGACACAGAAATCGAGTCCCAAGCACCCATCCACCTTGCTGTGCAGAGAGCTCCCTAAGAGCCAGGGCTGGAGGATCCACTCTGCACCCTCTTCCCTTCTCCCAACAGCCACCACAACAGGGCTGGGAGACCAGGTCTGAGACGCTCCCTGAAGGTGGTGATGCCAATGGGGCTCATGACCCTCCTGTATCACACACGGTCACAGCTCAGGAGCCCAGGACAGAGGGGCGAGACCCAGCACGCCAACAGCTATCACCTAAGGCAGGCAGGAGCAAGGCCAGGGTGGGGTGGGGACGGTTAGCATCTTGGAGGCCTCTGGAGTCACAGGTGTGCGTCACCTCATCCAGTCCTCATGACAAGTCCACAAGGCCACAGTCGCTGCTGCCCCCAAGGTCGCCACGGGACACACACCCGGGACTGTGTGCCTCAAGGGCACAGGCAGGCTGCAGCAGCAGCAGAAGCCTGCACACTTGGCCAGCTGCAGTGCACCCTCCTACAGTGCCAGCTACACAGGAGGCTGAGATAGGAGGTTTGCAAGTTCAGTCCCACTCTGGGCGACTTAATGAGACCCTGTCTTCAAATAAAACTGAACAGGGCCAGGGTGCAGCTCAGGGTAGGGCACTCCTGTTCCAACCTCAGGACAAGGACAGGCGTGTGGCCGGGCTAGGGGTGCATCTGCACACCTCAGCTGCACCCTGCCCTCTGTTCTCTGCAGGACTGGCAGAGAGCACCGGGAAGGTGAAACGTGGGCTGAAAGAACAGCAGGGGAAACCCATATGGGGAGGAAAGAGAAAACCTGGGCCGCAGCTCTCTCAGGTCAGAAACGATTATGACCACAAGTGAAACCTGCTTTAAAATCCAGACTTATGCAAAGAGTGAATGTAGTAAAAATGTGGATCCTGGGGGCCTCTGGACACTATTAGGATAAAGCGCTGGAGAAGGGCACTGAGGAGGCCGAGGGCCGAGCCAGGACTTCCTTCCTCCCGGTTGGTATGAGTCACTTGGTGGTCAGGCACGAGGAAGCCCAAGGCCTCAGCCATGACCACTGCACAAAGGAGCTCCACATTCACCTCAGGCTGCATCACCTGAGCCCTCGGTACCCTGGACCACACGTGTTTTCACATGTGCATCTGATCCGGGCTCGTGCCCCTGCGGGGACAGGCAAGATGTGGGAGCCAGCACGCTGCCCTTCTCAGCACGTGGCAGGGTGGTGACCAGCAGCCTGACTGGGCTCCGTCTCCCAGTGACAGGGTCACAGGAAGGAGCCAGATGCCCTGTGCACACGTACCAATTCCCACAGCAAATGTGCTTATTACGCATCACAAATATACATTAACAAAAAAGAGAGAAAAGCGAAGCAGAAAAGGCTGAAACCCCGGACGGCGTCCCCCTCCAGTCAGCACTGACTTGGCCCTGGGTTTCTCTTCTCACATAAGGGTCAAATGCACCCCGCGGTGGCGGGCGATCTCTCTGTGTGGCCTGGGGGTCAGGGACGTCCTCAGGTCAAAGTGTGGATGCTGCTTATTTTCCTCCAAGCCCCTGTGCACCCAGGATTGTGACCACCCCTCCTGGCGGCAGAAAGACAGGCTACACGCAGGGTGCGCTGAACAACAGCCTCACCCTGCACACGCGAGACTCCCCCGTGAGCGGCTGAGGAGTCAGGGGCCCCTGGTCACCCAGCCCAACACCCACAGCCCTGCACCACAGAGCTGACCACCAGGCGGAACCCTCCACGGAAGCCGGTGCAAGTCCTGGGCTCGGCACTCATCAGGAACCAGGCTGCAGCTGGCACCAGCACCCGTCAGCGTCTTCTGGACTCTGTGCTGGACGCCCCCTTGACCAGCTTCCCAGGCACAGCCAGCCCTGTCCCTTGCGTCCCCACTGACCTTGCGCAGAAGGAAGCAGATGCGCTCGATGTTCCGCAGCCGTTCCCTCTGCAGGCGTGGGGAGGGGGGAAGAGAGTGGAGTTAGGGGACAGGACTGAGACCCCAGCACCTCCTGCAGGTCCCCAGCCTCCCTTGCCACCTGTCACCATCCCTGCTCGTGACAGAGCTCTCTCCACACACTGAGGCCCCAGTCACCATTTCCTGCAGGGCTGCCACCCTTTCCAAAGCCTCACAGACACAGTCGTGTTATCTCCTGCACCTCGTTACCGTGCAGCTGGGCTGCTGGGCACAGGGTGGTAATGAGGCTCCTGGGGTTCTGGAGAGGATGGGGGCTGGGATGCTCACATGCCCTGACTGAACTGCGAAGACAGGGACTCCTGTGCATCCTGCAAGAGCCTGCAGCAGGACAAGTAATGTCCACGCAGCCGGAAGACAGGCCCACCCGCCTCAACACACGTGCACACATGCACACACACAGACAGGCACACGTGTGCAAGCCAGGAGGACACGTGGGCAGACACACGCTTCTCCCCAAGCTACTGTCCCTGGGGAACGCACCTCTTGTGCCTTAGCACTGGTAAGGCAGGCTGGAGAAAGGAAGGGCAGGGGGAGGAGAGGAGAGGACAGTTCTCTGCTGCCCAACCCGAGGAGAGTCCGGCAGAGGGTCTGAGGGTATTTGGAGCTTCAGCGCACCCTAAATGGGAGCCAGCGGTGAGGCATGGGGTGACCGCCTGCTGTACACAAGGTCCCAGTTCAATCCCAAACACAGCAACCAAAACTAAGTAAATAAATAAGTAAAAATAAAAACAATCTGACAAGGCTCACTGACACTGAGAAATGCAAACTGCAGATCAGAAGCACTTGTGACCACACTGTCCCAGGGCCAGAGCCAGCACCAGGGAGGGCCTGGCTCAAACCCCGGCTCCTCCGTGGAGGTGAATGAGGTCCAGAGCATTTCACCGTCACTGGGAGCAGCACCTAAGAACAGGC
>RJWT010041206.1:0-12368 GCA_004365215.1 Cuniculus paca
GTAAACACAGAAAGGGATTACTAAGTAACCAAAGCCCCAGCTATCATTGGTGTTGCTGCAAATATATAGACTCTGATCTGCATCAGCCCAGTGTAAGAGCAGAGAAATTAAATATTGGGTTAGCCAGAACTGGAAGGAACAGGCAGCAAGAGAATAGTAGTAGTGGTAGTAGTAACAGTAAAGGGAGTAATAGTGGAGAGCAGATGAAGTGATTAGACTGTGTGGTCTCTGTCAAAAATAGACAGCTGGCTGTAACTGACACATAAAAAATGGAATGGTCAGGAGACTAGAGAGCGCTCTTGATAAAATCGAAGAGTTAGAGATTAGAAAATAAGAGAACTAGGGCTGGGGATCTAGCTCAGTGACCTAAGCACCTTCTTGGCAAGCACAAGGTCATGAGTTCAATCCCTGGTGCCACAAAAAATAAATAAATAAGAAAATAAGAGAACTTGGTTGAAGGGAGGGTAGGGGAATGGGGGAAAGAAAGTCAAGTTATATCATGTACAGGTACAAATTTCCTATGATTAATGTGATCATTATGTATACTTAAAAGTGTACCAGTAAACTTAATTAATTAAAGGAAAAGAAGAGAATTTGAAGGATAAGGATATGTTTGTTAGGAAAGGGGTCATAGCAGTTTAAGAATTGGAACAGGTCAGCCAGGCATGGTGGCACATACCTCTATTTCTAGCTACTTGGGAGGCTGAGGTAGGAGAATCACAAGTTCAGTACAGCTGGGCAATTGAGCAAGACCATATCTCAAAAAAATGTGGTGCTGAGATGCAGCTCGGTGGTAGAGCCCTTGCCTAGCATACCCGAGAACCTGGATTCAATCTCCAGCACCACAGAAGAAAAACAAAAGAGAGAGAGGGAAGATCAAGGCAGTGGTAGCTTTGAGGGTAGAATCTTGGGAGTGGGAAACTAAAACAGAGTGGGGTGAAAGTCTATACATAGAGAAGATCAAAGACTTCCTGTGTGAGCAAAGGCAAAGAATTGTGATGTTTGTGGGATGTGATGCATAGAACAGTGTGGCTGGTGTGTGACATAAATGTGGGGTTGAGGAAGCTTAAATGCTAGGTTTGGAGCTTGGGTTTTAACTGGATAGGCAGAGTGACTTTCAAAGCATTTTCTTGGGAAGATTATCTAGCATAGGACTGTAGGATGGGTTGGCAAGGGGGACAAGACTAAGAAGAACATGTCTTACCTCTTCTGGCAGCAATCTTTTTGGGTTCCTTCCGAATGCCCTATCAAGAGATTAAGAATGTCATCCTGGAGGTGAATGAAGCTGTTCTGACTGAGTCTATGATCCAGGTAAGGAGCAGGGTTGACCTGCAGGAGCTGGCTCCTCTTCATAGCTACACACTGGCCTCTGCTCCTCCCTCCTTAGATGAGGAGGACCCACCTCTAGCCTTGTTGACTTACAATACTAGCTTCAGAGAAACTGCCATTTCTCTGGTGGTCAGGTAATTTCAGCATATTTCTCAAAAGTCCTGCCGTCTTATTGGCTATTCCCCCACTCTGTCACTGCCCCGCATTTCCTTTGAAGTAGTTCTTGGCAGACAGAATGTAGGACTGATACGAGAGTAAAAATTGCTCAGACTTGAGTTATCAGCTCATCCTCCCCTCACCCAAAGATGCCCTTTCTCTTTCAGAACCTCATTAAACAAATGCCAGAACCAGAGCAGTTAAAAGTGCTCTCTGAACTGAAGGATGAGTACGATGACCTGGCGGAGTCTGAGCAGTTTGGTGTGGTGGTGAGTGGGGCTGTGCTGCTCTGCTCTTCTCTGGCTCCCTGTTCCCTTGGCCGTAGAGACTAGCCTGGACACTTGCTCCTTACCACTTGTCTGTTTTGAACCTGTCTTTTTCTTTTTTTTGAACATGTTTGCAGTATATAATGATTACATTCTTCGTGGGGAGTTGGTATATGTACTAACACATTTAATTCTTTTTACGTCTCTTTTCTCCCCCCCCTCCATCTCTTGGTCCCCTTGTCATGTACAAAAGATGTATCTCCTTTTTCTTTTTCTTTTTTATTTTGCCCTTTTATTTATATCTGGGTTTCTCATAAAACAAATCATGTGATATTTAAGCTTGTATCTGATTTATTTCACTTAACATTATCTTCTCTAGGTGCATACATTTTCCTACAAATGATATAAGTTTATCCTTCTTTATTACAAAGTAGTAACTCCATTGTATATAAATACTATGCTTTTCATCTGTCGATAGAAATTCTATTGACCCTGTCTCTCTCTCATTCTTTCCTCTGCTCTGCAACTGTGATCCTCCAAGAGGAGTCTGGAGCCTGTATCTTTTTCTGCCTTCTTTCTCTGAGCTGTAATGGACCTGCTTGTCTTCCCCAATAGATGGGCACAGTGCCCCGTCTGCGGCCTCGCCTCAATGCCATCCTCTTCAAGCTGCAATTCAGTGAGCAAGTAGAGAATATCAAACCAGAGATTGTGTCTGTCACTGCCGCTTGTGAGGAGTTACGCAAAAGCGAGAGCTTCTCCAGCCTCCTAGAAATTACTCTCCTTGTTGGAAACTATATGAATGCCGGCTCCAGGAATGCTGGTGCTTTTGGCTTCAATATCAGCTTCCTCTGTAAGGTGAGGCATGGGGTTAGAGCAGGACACCTGAAGGGAAGGTGTGCAGGCCTCTGTGTGACCATTGTGGGTCTGAGGCGATCTTGGGCAGGTCAGGACTAATGATTTCTCCTCTTGCCCCAAGCTTCGAGACACCAAGTCTACAGATCAGAAGATGACATTGTTGCACTTCTTGGCTGAGTTATGTGAGAATGACTACCCTGATGTCCTCAAGTTTCCAGATGAGCTTGCCCATGTGGAAAAAGCCAGTCGAGGTGAGGCAGGTCAGGGTGAAGAATGAAGGTGGTTCTGAGCCTCTGAACATTCAGAAATAAAAAATAAGACACAGTCCAGATTTTTTTGTTGTTGTTTTTGTTTTTTGAGACAGGGTCTTCCTATGTAGTTCATTTTGTCCTTGAACTCACTATGTAGCCTAGGCTGGTCTCGAACTCATGACAGTCCTCCTGCCTCAGCCTCCTGAGTGTTGGGATTATAGGCATGCACCACCAACAGTCTAGATTTTAAATCATTTTCAATTCGGATTCCAGTAAGTAGGAAGAGTTTAGTAAGGGAGAGGGTTTAGTCATAGTTTGTAAGCTATAGGGGGAAGAGGTAGGGCTAAAAGGAGGTCTCTGTGTATAAAAATGGAAGCAGTCTTTCTCTTCCTAGAGAAGCACAGGCACTAAGAAACTGGAAAGGCAAGTGTTTTCAGTCCATGATTTTTGTGATTCAGAAAAGCACTGACTGGATTAACAAACATCAGTTCTGGCTCTCCTGGAATTAGGCAAAGCATTCAGTAGAAATAGGACAGATTTCTACCCTGCCTGCCTCTGTAATTCTATGTGTCTCCTTCCTCTAAAATGATGTTCTGTAAAATAAATGAGACCAAGGTCTTAGGGGATTTGACAAGATTCTTTTTAGATTAAATGTCTGTCCTCTGTTCTTAGTATTGTGGAGGCTGGAAGTTCAATTACCAAATAATTATAGTCTTGCTGCAAAAGTGAAACCCAAGTGTGTAAAATGATTAGAGGACTAGTTAAGTACCAGGATATGTATACAGAATGAAGAGTGAAGCTAGGGGGTCTGATCCTAGAATTGCCATTAAGCTCTTGTGCTGTCTGTTTTTTGTGTTTCCTGTAGTTTCTGCTGAAAACCTGCAAAAGAACCTAGATCAGATGAAGAAACAGATTTCTGATGTGGAACGTGATGTTCAGAATTTTCCCGCAGCCACAGATGAAAAAGACAAGTTTGTTGAAAAAATGACTATATCCTTTCTTGAAAGGAGGGGGTTTGATTCTAAGGAAGGGAAGAAAAACCCTAAGGGAACACCCAGGATAGATATGGCAATATTCAGCTTCTCTCTTCTTCAAACAGTTTTTTTCCATTAAATACATAGTTCCTGAAAGCATTCTCATTGTTGTGGAAGTGAAAGCCAGGCATGCAGATGAGCTGACAGCCTTCATCATTTCCCTTCCCTGTCCCCATTGCCATTGCACACACATTATCCTCTCTGGCCTTTTGCGAAATTAACCACCGCTACTAGACTTCTTTCTGATTTACACCTAATGAATTTATTTTAAAACTTATATTGCTTTTTACTCAAAATGCCTTAGCCATGTTTCCATCGTGTGGATGCTGAGCAGCCTCTTGCTGAATTGCTGTTTCCTGTTCTGTTGGTGTACCATAGTTTGTTGCTCCCCATCCCCCTTTGGGTACTTACCTGCTTCTGTGTTTGCTGTAATGCACGGTGCTGTATTGCAGATCATCGTGCATGCTCATGTGCATCTTCGAGTCATCCTCTGGGCTAGGGAAGTGGGTCTTATTCCTTTACTCCTCAGCTGCACAGCTTTGTGAAGGATGCACAGGAACAGTATAATAAGCTGCGGATGATGCACTCAAACATGGAGATGCTCTATAAGGAGCTAGGGGAGTACTTCCTCTTTGACCCCAAGAAGTTGTCTGTGGAGGAATTCTTCATGGATCTGCACAACTTTCGGAATATGTTTTTGGTGAGCAAGGGCAACCTGCTGACTTTGCACAGGGGTCTTGTTTGGTGGTGGTAGGGAGTATACACATGTTCTCCCTCCTCCCCCAGCAAGCGGTCAAGGAGAACCAGAAGCGACGGGAGACAGAAGAAAAAATGCGGCGAGCAAAACTAGCCAAAGAGAAGGCTGAGAAAGAGCGGCTGGAGAAGCAGCAGAAGAGAGAGCAGCTCATAGACATGAATGCAGGTCCGTGCAGAAGGCCTAACAGGCTGAGTTGGGAACAACTAGTCTGACTGAAATCTAGAGGCCAAAAGAAAAGCTCAGGTTTGAGCTTAGCTCGTGGCAGATGACTTTTGGCAGCTTTCCACCTCCAAGATCCTAATGCTGGACTTGTACCCCAGTTCAGTTATGTGCCTACTCCAATTTCCCATGTTGAGATCTTTTTCTGTCCTTTGGTAGTTCTTGCATGTCTCTCCCCAGCGATTTTAGTATTGCTGTACTGCATATTCTTTCCTTCTGCCTGAGAAAGCTCTGGCCTGTTCTCATTTTCTACATTAGGTCTTCTGGGTTTTTTCCTTAAAATGTTTTCCTGACTGCTTCTATGGCGGCTGGCCTTCGTTTTCTGCTTATTTCAGTGACAACCATGTCTCTAGTACCTTAGCACAGTTACACACACCTGTGAGATCATAACTGGATTGAACCTTGGATAGGGGCAGGAGGCTGGCCAATTTCTTTTCTTTGGCAGAATCTCTCTTTCACTACCAGAAGCATGTCTTTGTTGAAACATGTGGTCTCAATTACTGGGCCTCTGTTTCCTGTGTCTGCTTCTTTGCTGCTGTGGATTCCCTGCCCTCCCCACCCCCACCCATAAGCAGCAGAAATGCACCAATACAGCATATGTTGCTCATGGTACTGAGCTGAACTTCAGGGGCTATGAACCTTCTGCAAATGAAGGGGTCTTTGGGGCTGTTCAGCCTGGTAAGACTCAGAATGCAGAGCACGAGCATAACTAACAAGCAGAAAGGGCTACTCTAGTGTTCCTTCTTCTGGGAGCTGTTAATTATACTTTTCTGGAAAACAATTCCCTTGGCCTTACGGGAGTAACAAACTTTGCTCCAATAATGCTATGAAGAGCCACACTGAGTATCCTTCACCTTCCTTCCCATTCTCCCTGGGCCTCCAGGGTTTTTTAACTCTAGGAACTGGCTTAAGAGGCAGTGGGAGAAGGTGAAGTCCAGGGGACAAATGGGGTAAGAACGGCACCCAGTCAACAGGTGGCGTAGTGGGCCTTGCCCTAGTCACAGTACCTGGGTCAAGCAAGTGAGGTTGGAATGTAGGTCAACTGCACTAGTGGTGTTCAGACAGCAGGTGGCGCTGGGATCAATGAGTCCCTGCCTTGGAGCTGGCAGCCAACTGGCTCCTTGGGATTTCAGTTTCAGATTTCACTATCCTGAGCTGTTGCCATGGAAACTGAGCCCGGCTAGAAAAAGGATTCTACTTAACTCTTTATATTCCAGCTAGGCTACTGCTTTAAGATGCAGAGCTGCTTTCAGGAAGATACAGCCACTGGAGGTAGCACCTCAGTGAAATGCTTTTTTTTTTGCAATGATGGTGGTGGTTGTACTGGGGATTGAACCCAGGGCCTTTGCACTGAGCTGCATTCCAAGCCCCCCACTCCCTTTAAATTTGAAACAGTCTCACTAAGTCCCTAAATTGCCCAGGCTTGGCTCCAATTTGCAATCCTCCCACCTCAGCCTCCCAGAACACTGGGATTACAGATTATCCCACTGTCCCCAGCTGAAATGCACTCTTACTTCCTTTTAATTAGTACATGTCTGTAATACAGAATGCATAAATTTGTCCTGGGGAGTTGGTACGTGTATATAGAGCATCTTAATTCTTCTCACTTGCCCTTCTCCTTTGCTTCTTTCCCCCTCCATCTTGAAATGCTGTCTTGAGCTATGCTCTTCCCCTAGCCATGCTCTGGAAGCTGCACCAGGCTCTGCACGAGAAGTTTACAATTGCAGCAGAACACTTTAGGATAAAGAGGGAGTGGTGTGGTTGCTTAATAATTGTAGCATTGCCATCTTGGTATTCACTCTGGTCTTAGAGTTGGGCAGCTCTCTGATTCTGTATGTGAGTCCTGGTTAGTACAGGGAGGATGGCACTGGAGGGAGATATCCCAGGGTTTGTACTGAAGAGTAGGTAAGGAATCTTTTCTTTTGGCCAGTTTTAAACAGACATGTCTAAACAGGGGCCTATAAGATCTGAAGGTGAGCCTTCCTCGTCCTGATCTGTCAGCCACTGTATGAGGGGAGCCAAGCAATGGGTTTGCATTTTGTGGAGCTTGACATTTGCTTTGCTGTTCTGGTTAAACAGTTTTCATCTGATCTTTGTTCCTGACAGAGGGTGATGAGACAGGGGTGATGGACAGTCTTCTGGAAGCTCTGCAGTCAGGGGCAGCATTCCGACGGAAGAGAGGACCCCGTCAGGGTAAGTAAACAAATGGAGTCCAGCTAGGGTATTGGAGGGGCGAGGCCTGTCTGTTCTGGTCCTGCTAGTGTTGAGCAGATAACAGTGTTCTCTGCAGGGTTAGAAACTTCCTGCATCCCCACACTGAGTGTGACTTACCTGTTCCTCTACCCACATTAGGAAGTACTGCCTTGGAAAACCAGAGTGTGAGGGAATGAAAACAAATCAATTATATTTGACTCTTCTTGCATTTCTCTCATTCTAAACCAGAAACTTGGAACAAGGGAACCATGTTGCAACAACAGGATTTTGAGTGGGCATTTGTGTACATGAAAAAGAATTGACCTAAAACACACAACTGTATTACTAGATATCGATTGAAAAATAGAGTCCTTACTCTCAACTTCACAAGCAGAAGACATAGCAAACATGAGGTATCACTGTCCTCAGAGTAAGAATATCTTGAGGGGCATCTCAAGGATTACATTGTATTGGAGCACTGCCTTCTCCCTGTGTGCAGTTACCCTCTGCTTTCCTTGCCCTCCCCAGATGCCTTTCCCATTGTGCAGATTTAAGTGGCTTACACTGAGCCAGAGCCTCTAAAAGGAATCGTGGAGATAGAAGACAAATGATCCCTATATTAGTATGGAGAAAAATTAGTGAGTAACTTTCCCTTGAAGGAAGGAAGCATGCAACAACCAAGAGACTAGTTCAAAAGAAAGTGTGACCAACGTACCCCTCGTTGGGAACTGACCTGTACCACCGTGTCTATTGAGCCCTCTGGGGCTAGAGTAATGGCTTTCCCAGGTTGAAGGATGAGACAGCATTAAAAGGTTTCTGCTTCTAAAGGAGTTAAATTTGTGTTCCCTGTGTTGGCTGGTACACTTTGTAGGCCAGTTTGATAAGAGGTTTACTTGGAAGTTATTTTAAAGAGAAGAGGTTTGATGTCTGGCCTTGGCCATTGCTGAACTATTAATATGCTGATGTCTCTGGGGCCTGTAGTACCTATCACAGCCTGGAAAAGGGACCTAAGGATCAAAGGTATAGGGCATACAAGCCCATATAAACTCAGGCTCCTGGCCCAAACGACTGGCTGCCTACTTCAGGGAAATTCCCTTCCAGGACTCTTCTGTATGACCTTAAAACCTTCCCTAAACAGAAAAGTCCCTAGTCACAACTTGTCCATTTTATGGCATTCTTAAGTACAGGCTCTCTAAAGAGAAGAGGTAGGTGTGAAGAACATAACTCTCTGGGTTAAAGCATTTTGTCTTATTAATCGGCACTTGGATAAGAGTATAGCTAATAGTACTACTTTGTATTTGGTCTTAGAGGATCTTGCAGCATTGTTTTCTACCAGTGTATAAGGTGATGTAACTCTACATTCAGTATTAAGCCTGTCTTCTATAACCCCCTTGGTT
Organism: Cuniculus paca; assembly: GCA_004365215.1. NCBI lineage: Eukaryota > Metazoa > Chordata > Mammalia > Rodentia > Cuniculidae > Cuniculus > Cuniculus paca. Next base: position 8,458 of record RJWT010041206.1, read on the forward strand.
AAACGCTAGCCTTCATCAGACTGATGGGGAATTCCCTTTTAAGCCTCTTCCTGTGGAACTATACTCAAATCCCAGATGCTTCCTGTACAGAGGCAGCCAGACAGCAGTGGCTTTCCTCTGCTGGGGAGGTCCCAGTCTCTACCTCTTTCCAGGTGGGAAAACAGGACTTACAGACAGAAGAAGGGATTTTGTCAGAACTGAATGTCTTAGCAGAAGACCCCAATAATGCAAGTATTGTCTCCCAGTGCAGAAGGAATGAGAGAGTTACTGTCAGGGGATATTGAAATGCAAAGAAAATGAGAGCAAGGATTGTGTAATTTTAAACAGCTCCACCTTATCTTTCTGGGCTCTGGATTTACTAAGCATGCCTGAACATATCTGGGAGAATCTCTCAGGGGAGACATTTCTAGTCACTGTCACTTTTTAGACTGTGGCTCTGTCACATCTTGCAAACTTAAAACAGGTGGTCAGGCATCAAAGTAATGAACAAAGCATATAAGACTAAAGTGGGATCAAAAGATGCAGTCAGATCAGCTTCCACGTGGTGCTGTTGTGTTACCTTAGACAAATCACTTAATGTTTCTGAGACTCAGTTTCTTTATATATAAAGTAAGAATTCATCTAGGAGGGTCCGTGTACCCCCACCCCTGGCACCAGGGATTGAACTCACGACCTCGGGCTTTGCCAGGCAGGCGCTTACACCACTGAGCTAAGTTCCCAGCCCTTAGAAGGGTTTCTTAAGGTCCTTAAATAGTATTTTTACTTTGTAATTTACAGTGACAGTACGATTACAAAGAGCAGAGGAAGACTGGAATTAGAAGGCTCCATTCTCAAAATACAGACTAAAGGGGCTTCAGGTTTCTTCTGGGCCTGCTGGACTCAGCTGTTTTGCCCTTTGCTTGGCTGTCTGTGGCTGCTCCTTCTGGCTGATTACGAAGAGCTGAAAAACAGAAGTACTGTCAAGCAGATCCGCCTCATAGCTCTCCTCATTCCCAACCAGGCAGCTGCCCCTATTCAAAGATACTAGCCTTTTCCTTAGAATTTAAAGGAATGTTCAAATCTTCCGGTCTTTAGAGACATGAGGGAATGACCAGTATACAGAGACCCATTGAGGAGCTGGAAGAGGAGAGCTACTATCAGGGCTGGCTCATTAAAAGCAACATGTAAACTGCTGTGACCTGCTGAGTGTGGCAGAACAATGGTTTGAGTGTCGAGGAGAAGAATCCATGCGATTGTATTACAGCTACTATTTCAGGCCCATGATTGAGTCAGCTTGTGGTTTTAATGACTCAACTTTATCTCCATAGCTGAATTATATAGCCTCTTTTATACACAGACCATTTGCTCACTGAAATACAGCCATCTCTCCCTCCCTCCCTTCGTCTCTCTCTCTCATTTACTTATTTATTTAGGTGTTTTTTGTTTTGTTTTGTTTTGTCTTGTCTTGTCTTTCTGAGACACAGTTTCCTTATGCAGTTGAGGCTGGCTTGAACTCACTGTGTAGCCCAGGCTTGCCTTGAACTCAGGGATCCCCTTGCCTCAGCCCCGCCAAGTGCTGGAATTACAGGCATGCACCACTTAGCCCAGCTTCCCTTTATTTATCACTTCCAAACTTCTCAGTAAGCTCTGCCTATACTAATAACACATGAGTGTTGGGAAGACTCTCTAAGACTCTTCATGGTTAGTTTCTAGCCTGCTAATAGATGAAAGGAATTAAGACCCAGGTAAGGTCTTGACCAGCTCTACATAGCTGGCAAATGGTAGAGCCAGAGTCATAGCCCACTTTTGTGAACCCAAGTCCGGGACTGTTTCCACTGATCCCGCATACTTAAATATGAGACAAGTAGCCCTCTTGTAGGGGCTAGAAATATTGTTTCAGATGGTCTGGCAAGGACAGCCCTGGACATGGTAAAGTTTTTTTCAAGAAGATTTTCCAATGATCATCTGTCTTTTTTTCTTCTTTGAAACAGGGTCTCACTGTGTAGTCCGGGCTGGCCTTGAACTAACTCATGGCTATCCTCCTGCCCCAGCCTCCCAAGTGCTAGGATTATAGGCATTCACCACCATGCCTGATCACCTGTCTTGCAAGGGTTGATAAGAGTATTCCTGTATCACTGTTTCTCCTCTCTCTTTTGTAAAAATAGGACAGAAGGTATAATTAGGAGAGCTTTAGATAATAATGAGTTATTTAGAATAGTAATGATTGCCCCATCTGTCCTAGTTTCCTCTTCCCTAAGGAAGCTTATTACCAAGAACACTTCCTCTTTGGTAGTAGTTCCTAGCCTGTATTTTATAAAAATTTTTTCCCCAAACCATTAACCTTTTTCTGTCTAATTCAGCTATACTCGGAGTGCTGTGTGGTTGATTTAGCAGATCTTTTTATCCTAGCCTACTCACAGTTTCTGAGAACCTGGCCTCAGAGAGCTTTGAGCAATATTCTAAGATTGTTCCTTTCCTCTGCAGTCCGGGACCATCTTCTTAGCACGTCAGCCACAGATCCCATCCAGTCAAAATATCAACCTGGTTCTGGGACTACTTCTCACTAGTCTTACAAAGTGCTCAAGTTTGGGAAAGAAGGGATGGTCAGTTATAATAGACAGTGGAAGCTGAGAATCCTGGGTTTTGTTGGTTATGTTGCTGGTGCCAACAAGAGCTTTCCCATCCGTCAACTTTCAGTACTTACAGGGAAAATTTCTGCCTACTGACCATCTGCTTGTGGTTCCTATGGAATCTGTAACATAGCAGAAGCTTCCTTAGTCTGGGGAAATCCTAAAACCCTGCTGAATTAGATACAAAGGATCCCCTTGGCTTACAGAAGGAAACCAATGAAGGATGCAGCTTAAGACTTGCCACAGTAGAACTCTGACTTCTGCGTTGCTGGGACAGTGTCCCCCGAGGCCCATGTTCTTTTCCCAGGATCAAGGGCCAGAAGTTAATGTATTTCAACACATACATCTGTATGGCGTCACATACAGATGGCTCCAGTATTTTTTCTTTTTTTTTTTTTTTTGTGGCACTGGGGATTGAACTTGCGACCTCACGCTTGCCAGGCAGACGCTTATGCCACTAAGCTAAATCCCCAGCCCTTTCCAGTATTTTTTCAACTGCTTGATAATTTGAAGAAGCAACAAAATGGCATTGATAGTCATGAGTATAGCTCAGCTAAGCTCATGCTTAGCACATGTAAGGCTCTGGGTTCAATTCCCAGTATCATCAAAAAGAAAAAGAAGGGGCCAGGGATGTAGCTCAGTGGCACAGCGCCTGCCTGGCAAGCATGAGGTCCTGAGTTCAATTCCTGATACCAAAAAAAATCAGACCACAACCTTTCTAGACATGACAAGGGGGCTCCTGCAAGTACTTCAGAAGACAGTGAACACTAAGCCAGTTCGAGGAAGGGTTTGCTGGTGAGGAGAGACTTAAGGAAGGTGGGAGAAGTATACACATGCACAGCATGATAGTCACAGTCAAGTATACTCCCCTTCCTCACCTGTCACCTACTGAGGCAATAGTTTGTGTTCCTAATCCAGTGAGTGGCTTGGTGAAGTCCCCAAAGTCTAGGTCATACACCTCTGATCCCAGTAAGCCCTGTGGGTGTCAGTCAGCATCTTTACTGTTCTTTCTCCTCTTGGTAGACAACCCTTTGTGCCCCTGGGAGGAGGAGGACGAGGAGGAGGAGGAGACCTATAAGTTGGTAACCAGTGGGCATGCCGCGCGCTCCCCGTTTGACCTGCAGGTAGCCACTGGGCATGAAAACAGTGGCTCTGGGACAGGACTGCAGCAAGATTGACGAGCCCCGGTGAAGACTTGGGCTTGTTGACTCTGTTTGGCTGCTTCTTACCTCAAGCTTTTTGCTGGTCCAAAGGAAGGACTTTGTTCGTTGGCTTCTCTGGACTTGTGTCCACAGCTGTGCC
>RJWT010041207.1:0-12393 GCA_004365215.1 Cuniculus paca
AGTCCAGGGTAGCTGGTCCAGTCAGAAAAAAATAAAAATATACAGGGTCCGGTATGAACTCCTCCAAGCTCAGAACCTACTCCTCTCCCGGCAGGGCACGTGTACTGGTGAAGACACAGCGCCTCTGGGGCAGCGCCTCCTTTTTCCTTCTCCATCACCCGCCCACCCCGGCTCCAGGGGTAACCCAGCCGTGGAGAGCAGACAGAACTGAGAATCCCAGGCCAGGAGGGAGGCGCCTGTCTTGGTAAAATTCCACTGCCCAGCAGACGCTGCCTCCAGAGACAGCAAGGAGGCCAGGACGCAGGGGCAGGTCTCGGGAAAAACCCAGCCTCTCCTGCCTTTCTGTCTGCACTCCGGCTTTGCCAGGAGCTGGCCGCCTTTCCGAAGTCCCACAGACTATGCTAAGACCCCTGCCCTTTTGTCACCGGGCCACAGCACTCCTCCGGCAGAGTCCCATCCCGCAAGCCACGCGTACACGCTTACCTGACGCCATGCCTGAGTCCTGAGGGGCACAAGCCGCGCACAGCCGGGGAGCCCAGGTGGGGAGGGAAGGGAGAGGATGGGGCCCAGAACGCGGCCAAGTAGCTCCAAGCGCCCCTGCCCTGCCACTGAGACGGGGGAAGCAAGGCACTGTTTCAAAGCTGCCGGCTGGGTGTAAGTGGAGCCACGCCGACAGCAGTCGACTGACCGGCTTCGGGAGACCCCGGAGTCCCGACCCCCACCCCGCACTCAAAAAGACCGACAGGCCACGTGCTCCTCAGAGAGCCGGACCCGGAACTTGTCTAAGCTTCTAGGAACGCTCGCTGGATATTCGCGATCCGACTCCCACGGCCGCACTGTGGGGGAGTTGCGCAACAGGTGTGACCCCACCGAAGCCTCGCCGGCACTGCGCCAGCCGCCTCGGCCCCGCAGGGTCAGCTCCGTGGCCCCGCCCCCGGCCCCGCCCCCGGCATTTTTCCTCTTTCCGGGCGCCACGTGGGCAGTCGCCACGCCAAGGTTGCCCTGGACCAGCCCTGGGTCTTGAACAAGTTGTGTGCGTCAGCTTCTTCATCATGGCATGGGGTAATGACAGTTCCCCAATTAGAAGGGTTATTATGAGGTTTAAACGTAAAGTCCCGTTGCACAGCTCCTGGCACAACGGCAGGACCCCGTAAGAGCAGCTGTTATCATGGGCCCAGGACTCACCATGAACAAAGTCCCGCCCCTACTATTCTCCATACTCTCACCTGGCACTGTTTTCTTCTGCAGGCCTTGGTGGGCAGGGTGTGCTCGCTCACCTTCCCACATGGTTATATTCAGTGGTATGCGCACAAATGTTTAGCCAAGATGTCTGTTCAAGTTCAGACGCTTCCCCTGGTTACTGACAGGCGCCGAACTAGTGACTTCTCTGTGTATCTATTTAGCCCATAAAACGAGTGTAACAGTACCTGCTTCATACGGGCAGTGCTTAAATGAGTACATGGAAGTGCTTAGAACTGTTTCCGGGCTGTAGTTAGTACCTATTCACTGTTCATGTCCCAACATTGCTTTAGCCTCAGCCTTAGATTAACAGCCTGCTGATCCACCTTGTAGCCTATAAAGAAGATAGCTGTTTGGACTGCAGATCCAATATCCAACCAATATCCCCACTTCCAAGGGGCAGAGAATCCTACTTAAAGTTAAACGGATGTTGTGGAGGAAAGTACCTTCATTAAATATAATTAAGTGTATGAGCAGCAACTGGTCTTTTCTGTTCTCTCCCTTGCCCTTTGTCCCCACACCCAGTTGTTCTAATGCTGTTTGTCCAGCTCCTCCCAGTTCTCACTACCCCCACACCAAGTTCCTTACCAAACTCTGTCTTCCTCTTCTCTCCTCACTCTGGATTCTATTCTAGACTCTGAAACCCATTAACTACCTACATCTGGTGTCACCTCCGTTGATCCCATCTACTGCTCTCACTCCAAACCAAAGACCAGGACCTTGCACTGGGGAATGTAGTTCAGTGCTACAGTGCTTGCTTGTCTAGCATGTGCAAGGCCCTGGGTGCAATCGCCACCACTGCAAAAAACAAAACTGCATCTTACACAAGTGTGTGTGTGGTGGGGGAAGGTCTGTCTCAATCAATAAAAGCGGAATAAGAACAAGGAGATACCCTGTTTACATACCCAAATAGCAAAGACTAAGAAAAGCATCTTAACATAGAAGGGTGCAGTGAAATGGAAAATACAGTCCTGGTGACCATAAAACATTTATATAATCTTTCTGAAAACCATTTAGTAATATATGATCAGGATTCTCAAAAAAGTTTCAACTTAACTTAGTAATCCACATCCAGGAAATTGTTCTTTTAAAAAGAGCTGCCAGAAAAATAGTTACGCCCAAATTGTTCATCACTGCAATGTTTGGAAAGTTGGGAAACATAACAATCAGAGAATGTTTAAATTATGTCACATGCATACAATGAAAGACAGTCACTAAAAGTTGTTCTTGGAGAATTTTTTAATGATGTAAAATTGTTTACAATATAAAATTAGGTGAAAGAATGGATGAAAAAATTGTACACGTAGTGTGGTCCTAATTATGTGATATATATGCAGAGAAAAAATACACCAAAGAGCTTACAAATGGTTAAGTGGTGGAAACATGGGTTATATTTACTTATACCTGTCTGGATTTTTAAGTTGCCTACAGTATATCAATTTCTTTTATAATCAAGGGGATGGAAATGAACAAAAAGTCTGTAAAACTCTCTCTACAGCTGCCTCCTCCACCCACTGCAGATTTAAATTGTTGTGTTTATTTTTTATTTTTTACCATACTGGGGATTGAACTCAGAGCCTCACATATGCTCGGTAAGTGTTCTATCACTGAGCTCACCCCTACCCCTTTTTTTTCAAGTTTTATTTTGAGACAGTGTCTTGCTACCCTGAACTTGAGATTCACTTACTCAGCCTCTCAAGTAGCTGGGATTACAGGCATGTGCAATCACATTTAAAGTAAACTTTTTTTTTCTTTTTTTCAGCACTAAATATTAAACCCAGGGCCTTCACACTGAACCATATACCCACCCCTTTTTGATTTTTGAGACAGTGTTTCATAAATTGCTAAATTGCCTTGAAATCACTGTGTGCCCTAAGCTGGCCTCAAACTCATGATACTCCTGTCTCAGTTTCCATAGTGCTGGGATTACAGGTGTGTGCTACCACGTCCAGATTCTTTTTTGTTTGTTGAGACAGGGTCTCACTATGTAATTCAGGTTGGCCTTGAACTTACTATGTAGCCCAGGCTGGCTTTGACCTTACAGTGATCCTCCTGCCTCAGCCTTATGCGTGCTTAGATTACAGGTGTGTGCCAACGCACTTGGCCCATTTTATTCACTTTTGAAAGCTAACAGCTTCAAAATTAATGAGAGCCCCACAACCAATTAGGGGGTCATATTGAGAGTTTACTTTTAGCTAAGCATGGTTGCACACATGTGTAATCCTAGCTTCTTGGGAGGCTGACACAGGAGAACTTAAGTTTGAGGCCAGTCTGGGGTACACAGTGAGTTCAAGGCCAGCCTGGACTATATAGTGAGATCTTATCACAAAAAATAAAATAAAATAAGTGCATGCCTATAATCCTAGCACTTGGGAGGCTGAGGCAGGAGGATCACCATAAATTCAAGGTCAGGCTGGGCTAGGCAGTAAGGTTGAGGCCAGCCTGAACTACAAAGTGAGAACCGGCCTCAAAACAAAAACAAAAACAAAAACAAAAACAAAAACAAAAACAAAAACAAAAAAAAAAACCCAGTTTAAAAAAAAAAATCAAGCACTGTGTAACCATATAGACTGTCACCTATATTCTGAAAAAATGCAAATTTTATAGTCTTGCATTGAGTCAGGCCTCCTTAATGTTCCTCTAATCCAGATCTCACCTAGACAGCCAGTAAGTGGAAATCTCTCCACCCAACCCAGGCAAACCAGTTCATTAGTCAGTTTGTGAGTCTCCTCAGGTCCAGGTTACCTGGGAGATAGTCCCTGCTAGGTCTGCCTTGGTTGCAGCTAAGCATCAACCTCCCACCTACTCAACATCAACAGGAACCTCAGTGGGGTTCCACTGTCTATGAAAGAGAGCTTCAAAATGAAGTAATGAGTCATCCTGTGGCCTGTTTTTTTCCACAATGAGGGCTTACTTTGTTCAAGCCTCTATGAGATGTTCCCTAGCTCTAAACACAGCCTCCCCTCTTTCCAAATGTTTCCATCATGATTCCTTAGTTGGCTCTTCCAGAACAGAGGCCCCCCATCTCAGCACACCTCTACCACACTGAAGAACTGCTTCCCTTCCCTATTGGCCTTCAGGTTACTGGCAATATCTGCTTCCTTAGGCCCAAGTGCTCCTAAACACCTGTAGCTCCAAAAAAACCCTTGGCCAAGGCAGCTTCCCAAGTCTAACCTATGTTCACACACTTCTAGAATTGAGTTGTTTAGCTCTTGTTCCTCAGTTTCTCCCAGCAGCCAGCTCTCATACCCACCCCACCTCAGTTACCCAGCACTCTGATAGCATCACACAGCTGTATCCATCTGTTTGTTTGTAAGTCTCCAATGGACTTGGTTAAACCCCCAGCCTGTCACTCAAGGCCCTTCTTTGGCTAACTCATTTCCCTCTCCTGTCCTTATCTCCCAGCTCTGCTCTCCATGAATCTTTCATTCCAGTCCTATCACATCAAAATTCCCAGTCTTCTCTAAGTGCATTTTATACCTTGTTTTTCTGCATTTTCCTATGCTCTTTCGTTCCCCTAATGTGAAACCCCCATTTCTACTGCTATTCTGCTTCTCTGTATAAAGACTTTCCATTTTACAACCACCCCTCCTTTTTTCTACCTCAGAACTTACAAGTGTAGCAGTCAGATGTGTGTACATTTGTCTCTCCTATGATAGGCAGAGGCTAGATTTTGTTTTGTTGCTGTTGCAGTACTGGGGGTTGAACCCAGAGCCTTGTGGGCATTGGGCAAGCACTCTATCACTAAAGTACACCCCTAGTCCAAAGCTACATTTTAACCAGTGTTGAATGCTCCATGAGCAGTGTCCCTTTAATTAAACTGTTTCCTCACTGAATCTCCCCTTCCTCTACCTTTGGACTGGAAATTCCTGAAAGCCTGTCTCCATGTCCCCCACAGTATCTGCGAGAAAGCTCACCACTGGGTATGACAGATCTTGAGATCTGCCCCTAACTCATGAAACATTGGGAAACAGATTCTTCTCAAAATGATATATACACATCAAACAACTGAGCTCTAGCTCTGATCTTGATATAAATGTGCTTATTCAGATGAAGATAACTTCTGTGTGCTTCACTTTATTCATCTCTAAACGAGAATCACACTACCTGCCTTATCAGGGTACTGTTCCTAAAAGTGCTAATAAAGTGGAACAGCCACAGGGAAGCTCAGAAAGTGGGGAGGCCGGTGATCGCTGGCTTAGGACGGTATACACCGTGATGACCCTGTGCTCTCAGAAGCCAGGCGAGGGCATGGTGGTGAAAATGGGAAGCACCCACGTGGCAAGCTAGTAAACAAAGCAGAAGCACCACAGAAGTCTGCAGCAGTGAAGGCTGAAAAGGGAACATGCTCAAGCAATTTCCTCATGTGTGAAACAAGATCATGGTTCCTTTTACAATGCAACGCTGTTGCTTCTAGGTAAACACATCTGCCCCAAAATTTTTTCTCTCACTGCTGGGTAGTGGAAAGGAAGATCACTGGTTTTTCTGTTTACAAACAGAAAGGTAACCAACAAGTTAGGTAACCCTCAGGTCTCAGTTATCTGGTCTGGAAATTGAGAACAGCAGTACTTACCTTGAATTTATTTTGCGAATTAATGGGTATGAGCCACATAAACAAATGGTCTAGTACAGTTCCTGGCAGCTCCTTCTTTAAAGGAGTCCTGGCCTACCAGTAACTTACTAATATTGAAGAAAGGAGAGGGCAGGATGGTGGGGAGGTATCATTACTGAAACCTTATTGCCAAGATTCCAAGACAGTCACAATTTTAAAGAGACGCTTGGTTTTCCTTAAGTCAATTAAGTACTTGCCAATTTTTGATTGGGAACAAATGACTGCCAGGCTGGGTGTAGTGATTCAGGCCTGTAATTCCAACTATGTGGAAGGCTAAGGCTGGAGGATCACAAGTTCAGGGCTAGGCTGTACAACTTTGCAAGACCCCAGTCCTCACCCCACCACCCTAAAAAAAAATGGCTGGGAATACAACTCAGTAGCAGAGTACCCCTCGGTTTAATCTCTAGTACCTGAAAACAAGCAAGCAAGCAAACAAAAATCCATCATGACTGCCATGGAGGACACTCAGTAGCTGCCTACTCCTCCAGCTTAGAGAGCCTGACCTCCCCAATCCTCAGCTTAAACGTCAAGAGAAATAAGATAATCAGCCAAGGCACAGGCTATCTTACACTATCTGGTCCCACTGACCACTGCCACACATCTCCAGCTCTGAAAGGGAAGAATAGATTAACTCCTTTTAGCTTAATGGCTTTCTACCTTAGCTACACACATGGGAATCACTTGGAGAAAGTTTTAAATCCTTATGCCTGGACTGCATTCCAGACCAATTAAATCAGTATTTTCTAAAACAAAACAAAACTCTTCAGGAAATGCCAGTGCACACCAAAAATTGAGAAATGTTCTCAGCCAGGGTCTTTCAAATTTGCTGCTGCTGATAATCACCTATATTAGTTTAAAATAGTTTCTCAAGCTCTGGAATTAAGTTACTGAAATTTGATTCTAAACAATAAATACATATATATTACATATATATACACACACACACATACTACTTTAACATCTTTGAAAGCAAGGTGGTCTTCTAGTCAGTAGCAGGTAAAGAGTTCATGAAGCAGAAACAAGTATGCCAAGTGATACTTACATGATGCTAAACTGGGGGTGAGTGTGTCTTGATCTCTGAGATGTTGCTGAAAGGCAAATTCTGAATTGGAAAAGTCTGGATTGAGGGTCACACTGCATTTCTAACAAGCCTCTAGGTCATCTGAAGTCACTCTGCCTTGCACTACATTTGGGGTAGCAAAGTTCTAAATATCTCCCTCTGAGGTTCCACCAGCAAGACCCATTTAAGTGAAATAACCAGCATGAAGAAATATGGACAGCAGAGACTCTTCATTATGTGTGAGGCAAGGCTGCACCCTTGTTTCTGACTGGGCAGTCAGCCTGCATAAGATTCAAGAGGAGCACTGCCTCAGCCTCTGAGAGGCAGAGGCTACAGTCTAATTGCCCAAGGAAACCATTGTGTGAGGTGGCACAAACCCCACTATGAACACCAGCAAAATTCATACTGAGTGAAGGTGGGCCTTAGGAGGCATTACTGGGTATAGCAGAAGCAGCCCCATATTCTACCATGTACATTTTTTCCTTCACTTAGTCACCAAACTTTTAGTGAAGACCTGCTTATAAACTGCAGGTTCATAAGAGGTTCAAAGGTAAATCAATACAAAACGAAGCTATAGCTAGGCGTGGTGGTACACGCCTGTAATCTCAGCACTCAGGAGGCTGAGGCAGGACTGCTGGAGTTCCAGGTCAGCCTGGGTTACATAGTGAGTTCAAGAATAGCCTGAATTACATAGTGAGACCCTGTCTCACTTCCACCACCCCCCAAAAGAAGTAATAAAGATACAAGTATGTACAAAGAGCTAGCTGCAGTGTTGCACACCTATAATTCTAGCCCTCGAGGCCGAGGCACCAGGATTGAAAGTCTGAGCCCAGCATGAGCAATTTAGAGAGATCCTGCCTCAAAATTAAAAAAAATTAAAGCGCTGGGGATGCAGCTCAGGGTACAGGCCAGTACCACAAAAAGGGGAGGGTTGTACGTACAGAAATAAAGCACTGCAAAAAAAACAATGCTGAAAGCTTCCGGAGCAGCAGCTCTGGGGGAGCTGAAACAGTCCGAAGCTTTCCCAGGAAGAACACCACCCCAAACAAAACAACTTTGCCAGGACCAGTCTGATGAATGAGCTTCCTATGCTGCCTTCAAGCCAGGAGCCTGTAATCTGGAGGCTCGATAAGGGAAATGATTCCTATGTTTGTCCCCCCTAACCTCTGCCTCTACAATGGAAGTATATCCAAGGGAGCAAGCTCTTTCAAGAGATGGCCCCCTTCAAAAGGATGGAAGTGGCCATCATTTCAATCTCAAAACCTCTAGTATCCACACCCTTCCTTCCTTGTCAGAACCTGGGCTGTTTCCCGGATCATTTCCCTTGTTACAGAACGTTTTGAATCTTTGCCCTTTGTCTTACTGATAAAGCTCTTAATTGGCTAGACTCATCACACTGCTAGACATAAAGGCTATAATCCCTAGACTAAGAAGGCCTCCAGTTGGGGTAGGGAGTCTCAGCCAAGGTAGGCAGGGCACAAGAATCCATCACCTGCTCTCACTTAGCCCCATATAAGCTAGCTTTTAGAAGAGTAAGAGAATGATATTCAACCCCAAATACTTTTTCCCTTTTCACACATAGGAAATCTTACAGACGCTTAAGAGCCCAAGGAAGTAGCTGAGGAGACAACAGAGATGGGGAGTGGAATCAGTGCTGAGGACAAAGAGCTGGCCAAGAGATCCAAGGAGCTAGAAAAGAAGCTGCAGGAGGATGCGGACAAGGAAGCCAAGACTGTCAAGCTGCTATTGCTGGGTGAGTGAGAGGGCAAGATGAACCGGCAAAGGTCACACATGCTCTTCTTTCTGCTCCCTGGAGGAGCAGTGGGTTCTAGCCCACTGTAAGGGGAGGAGACAAGGTCAGTTTTCCTTTTCCCTACACGTTAGGCCAGATCTGAGCTCTAGGGCTGAGTTAATATGGTGTGTGCACAGCCACCCCAAGGGGATCCAGAATGTAAAAGCTACTGGAATTTTCCCATTGTTCCTTGAACCAGGAATAGCACAAGGTCCAAGGTGGACCTATCTATTGTCAAATCTAACCAAATCAAAACCTCCTTTTGGTTTGACAAATAGCAAGAACCTTAGCTATGTGGACACCCAATCTACATAAGAGGACTCTGGGTCAAGGAATTGAAAAGAAAAGGACCTTCCCTCATCAATGGATTCCTAAGTCCCACCATACAATGGGAACGCAGAGACCCAGCAACAGGCTCACCGGTTCTTGGGAAGTACACGGGTTCCTTCCTGCTTTCTATAAAAATTTTGGAAGTAGGGAACCCCTGAGTGAAGAGACTTCCCACAGAAGCCTCTTCCTAGTTTTCAATTAGTAATTGCCTCTAAAGCCTCTGCCAGATGGGAGGTTCATCAATCTGAGGAGCTTCTAAGCAGATCACTGGTCTGTGCTGAGAAAACAGAAGCACCTCAGTGGGTCAGCCAGGGAAACTGATCATGGCTATAAACAGAACCAAGACAAGTAACTTTGTGACACCTGACTTCGGGGAGAAAAACAAGAAACAAAACCCACCAGCATTACCACAGAACTAGGCTAGCTGTAGCAGGTGGGTCCCGTAGAGCAAAAGAATGTGGGTTTCTGAGACCATGGACAGATTGATTTTGGAGTACCAGGCTAAGGGCATCCTTTCTCCCAGCTTATCTGTGCCACAGCCCAAGGACACATCAAGGAGTCCATGAGTTATACAGAGGGAAATGGAGATGACAGGGTCCCTCTGGGATCTTTCAAGCCTAAGCAGGTACTTCTAGCTTCAGAACAAGCAGCTTAAGAGAGGGGAAAGCACAGGCTAAGTGGGGAGTTAAGGGATCAGGGTAGTGGAGACAGAGGGAGAGGGCTAAGGGAAATATGGGCTTTGATGGGGGAAGAGTATGAGGACATACGGCATTTTAGTCAAATAATGGAATCATTAAGATAATGAAAAAAATAGTTCAAAGAAGTAATTAAGGTCTCTTTGGTCCTACCCAAGATTATTCACCCAAGTCAAAAATGAGTAGCAATAGGGGCCGGGGATATACCTCAGCGGCACAATACGTGCCTGGTAAGCTTGAGATCGTGAGTTCAATTCCTGGTGCCAAAAAGGGGGGGTGGGGTAAGCAAGGAAGCATGAAAGGAATTTCTCTGATTCTATCAGTGGTTCTTTTTTTTTTTTTTTGTCTTTTTGAGACAGGGTTTTGCTGTGCAGTTCAGGCTGACCTCAGGCTCACTTTGTAGCCCAGGCTGGTCTCGAACTCACAATGATCCTCCAGTCTCAGCCTCCCGAGTCCTGGGATTACAGGAGTGCGCCACCACTCCTGGCTATCAGTGGTTCTTAATGGAGAGATTTTTGACCCCTAAAGGACAACTGGAAATGCCAGGAGACACTTCTGGTTGTCACAACTAGCAGAGTGGGATGCTACTGGCCTCTAGTGGGTATAGGCCAGGAATGCTGTTAAACCTCCTACAATGTTCCTACAAAAAAGAAATCCAAACCAAAATGTAAATAATGCCAAAGTTAAAGAAACTATAAAACCAGGTCATTACCAAGCACAGTGTCACACAGGAGGATCAAAAATTTAAAGCCAGTCTGAGCAACTTAGTGAAATCGTACCTCAAAATAAAAAGGCTGGACCGGGGATTTAGCTCAGTGGCCTAAGTGTCTGCCTGGCAAGCGCAAGGTTGTGAGTTCAATCCCTGATGCCACAAAAAAATAAAAAATAAAAAAAAATAAAAAGGCTTGGGGATGTAGCTTAGTGTTAAGAGTGATTGCCTGGCATGTGTGGACTTGGGTTTGATCCCCAGCATTTTAAAAACAAATGCAAAAAATGCTAGCTGGGGATATAGCTGTATGGTAGTATACTTGCCTAGCATACAAGAGGTCCTGGGTTCAATTCTCCAGTACACTACCACAAAAAAAAAAAAAAAAATCAATCGACCAATCAATCCAGGTTAAATGGCATGAGCTCAAGGTGCCAGAAATTGAGAGCAGCAACTATCGATGTTTTCTTAAAATGCTGGGGGGAAACTGGGAAAAACTGGAAGCATAAGCATTCCTCCTTCCAGGTGCTGGGGAGTCAGGAAAGAGCACTATCGTCAAGCAGATGAAGTGAGTAGAAACGAAGCCCCAAAGGGGTTGGGGAGTCCCTAAGGGGGGAGTCCTTAATGAAACCAGTGGAGATACTTAAGAGCAACAGGCTCTTTAGCCTCAAGGACCCCAGGTATTTTAAAGGAACTGATTGATCCCTAGTGCCTCAACCCCCTCATCCTCCACTTTGTGATGGGTTTTTATGATCCTTTAAATCCCCTTAGATTCCCAATCTCTTAGATTTGGTTATTTAGGTCCAGCTAAAAGCCAGGTGTCTGCCTCTTAAGGATCATTCACCAGGATGGCTATTCACCAGAAGAATGCCTAGAGTTCAAGTCTGTCATCTACGGGAACGTGTTACAGTCCATCCTGGCTATCATCCGGGCCATGTCCACACTGGGCATTGCCTATGCTGATCCAAGCTGTGCGGTATGTGATATTATATGGTTAAAGCAAGACTAATGAGAAGAAACTGAACCAGAGGCCAATGAACTATGAAGAGAGCTGGGTAAGAGTAAATCCTGTGTAACTAAAATCTGATGTGCTGAGCTTCAAATCTTCTCAGTTCTGGAAAAGTAAGCAACTTGCACCTTTAAAAATGAATGTTTAGGATTTAGCTCAGCGGCATAAGCGCCTGCCTGGCAAGCATGAAGTAGTGAGTTTGATCCCCAGTACCAGATAAAATAAAATAAAATGAATGTTTCCAAAATTTGCTCTCTGCTTTCTCTACAGTTTTGTCCTCTTTTACTACTTAAATTGTTCCCCTTGGGCTTTTTGCCCTGGCCATTGAACTTTTTAGAAGCCAAATCCCTAGTTCTAGCATTGGCCTTGCCTTAAATTTGAATCACTGAAAAGAACAAATGTGATGGGTTCCTGTCTTCCATCTTGTCAATTTCACTATCAATCTAGCCATTAAACTTTATGTTTCTGCAACAAAGGACCCATATTTTGTGGCGATCTACTTTCAAATTAAAGTTGAGAGTTGTAAACACTAGAGAAGCAGCACCTAGGCCCTTTGTTATCCTCTAGAAATTTCCAAGCTGATGTATTACCAACCTCTACATCCGGGGAGCACCCTCACCTCAAAAGTTAATTAGTATGTTTCTTAGATTGAATCTTCACAAAAGACTGCCATTACTCCGATGTCATTCTCACACAGGTTTCTGCCTTTCAGGATGATGGGCGACAACTCAACAACCTGGCTGACTCTACTGAGGAGGGGACCATGCCTCCCGAGCTGGTGGAAGTCATCAGGAAATTGTGGAAGGATGGTGGAGTGCAAGCCTGCTTCGACAGAGCTGCAGAGTATCAGCTCAATGATTCAGCGTCTTAGTAAGACTGATTGGGGAGGAGGAGGAATCATGCTTAAGCTACCTTGCAAGAGAAATCCCACTTAGCCTTAAATTTCATGC
>RJWT010041208.1:0-12365 GCA_004365215.1 Cuniculus paca
GAAACCCTGTCTCAAAAAGACAAGGAAGAAAGGGAGGGGAGGGGAGGGGAGGGAAGGATAGAATAAACTGCCTGGAATTCCTCTCTTAGTAGTATACCCTGAATAAATTCTTATACATAGGACCAAGAAACTACGTTCTAAAGTTCCTAACATTGTTCGAAACAGCAAAAAAACTAGAATTGATGTCTATGAATAAAGAAAGGGGAGTTGGTGAAATATTCAGGCAGCAATGAAAGCAAGTAGTACTGAGGCTGTAGCACAGTGACAGAGCACTTTCCTCCTAGTGTGTAAAAAGCCCTGGGTTCTGTCTGTTCCCAGCACTGCACCCATACACAAATAAACAAACTTTACTGCAATAAAATGGGTAAACAAACACATTGAACAACAACAACAAAAACAAGATGTTAACATTATCTGTATCATGAAATCATTTTTTTTGGTCTTTTTTGAGGCAGGGTTTCACTCTGTGGTTTAGGCTTGTTTTGAACTCACTTTGCAGCCCAGGCTGGCCTCAAACTCACAACGATTCTCCAGCTTCAGTGTCCTGAGTGCTGACATTACAGGCCACTGTGCCCAGCTTTTTTTTTTTTTTTTTGGTACTGGGGACTTAATTCATGACCTCGCGCTTGCCAGGCAGGCGCTTATGCCACTAAGCTAAATCCCCGACCCTACCGTGCCCATCTTCTTTTTGGTTTTTTTTGTCTTTTTGAGACAGGGTCTTGCTATGCAGGTCAGGCTGACCTTGGGTTCACTCTGTAGCCCAGGCTGGTCTCAAACTTGCAATGCTCCTCCTGCTCAGCCTCCCCCGAGTGCTGGGATAACAGGAGTGTGCCACCAGGCCGGGGGTACCATGCCCATCTTTTTTTGTGTGTGGAACCAGGGATTGAACTCATGACTGCACTTGTCAGGCAGGTGCTTAGGACACTGAGCTAGATCCCCAGCCCTTGTCTTTTGGAGACAGGGTCTCATTATGCCATTCAGACTGGCCTTGAGCTCACTCTGTAGCCCAGGCTGGTCTCGAACTTGCAATGATCCTCCTGTCTCAGCCTCCTGAGTGCTGGGATTACAGGTGTGTGCCACCAGGCCCGGCTAATAATGTTTTTAAAAGAAAATTATACATATAAAATTCAGGATAATGATGGAATGACAGACACACAGATATAAAAAAAATAGTACGGGCCATATTGTAGTACTCTGGTGAGTGCCTATTTATTTTTTTGTTTGAGACAGGGTCTTACTATGTAGTTCAGGCTGGCCTAGAACTTGTGATGCTCCTCCTGACTCAGCCTTCCAAGTGCTGAGATTACAGATGTGTAACACCACACCCGATGTAATTTATTATTTTACCTTATAACTTATTAACATTACACTATTGTTAGTTTTATTTTTGGTACTTGTAGTAGGGATGAATCAACACCAATGAAACTTACATCCAATTCAAAAAACAGGTCTCTTTCTTTACTTGCAATCTCATAATCTGCTCGGAGGGCCAAGTCGTGGATTTTGGTACATTCTCCTAAATCCATACGCTGTGGGGAAAAAAAATTTACAAATGAATAGCTACCCACTATACAAAGCACACAACATTACTTGGTATTTTATCCCTGACCAAAATAAGTAATATACTTTAATGTATATGTACTGCTTCCCCACAATAAATATAATCATTACATACTACATATATGTACTAATGAGAATTTTAAAAATTTTAGAAAAGCAACATACTTTTTTGTATACTAAAACTGTTGACATGAAAATTAGAAAACAGAAGCCAGGCCTGGTGGCATATACCTTTACTTCCAGTCACTGGGGAGGCTGAGGCAAAAAGATCACATCAGGGAAGATGTTCCTCTAGTGACTACTTATCTAGCACTCACACAGCAGGCCCTAGGTTTAATCTCCAGTATGATCAATCAATCAATGGAGAGAGAAGACAGAAACTGGGCTTTGACAATTATAAAACAATTTAAAACTTGGTTTTGTGTAGCTCTTTCTATACTACAGAAAAATAAAGCAAACTTGGCTGATTCAGACCCCAGTGAATTCTCCAAACATTTTCCTAACCTGGTAAATCACCCTGGACATATTATTGGCCCAGTTAGGTCAATATGCAAAACAAAAGGCTCTAAAAGGCTCTATTACTAAAACAAAATTATATACATCAGTAAGATTAGCTTGATGTGCTATTATATATTCTCCCCACCCCACCCCCCGGCACCGGGGATCGAACTCACAACCTCGAACTTGCCAGGCAGGCACTTAGGCTGCTGAGCTAAAGCCCCAGCCCTTGTGTTTTTGAGACAGGGTCTCATTAAGCTGCTCAGGCTGGCCTTGAGTTCACTTTGTAGCCCAGGTTGGTCTCGAACTCACAATGATCCGCCTGTCTCAGCCTCCCGAGTGCTGGGATTACAGCTATCAGCCACCACACCCAGCGACTATTATATATTCTCACCACATATGAAACAAGTAACAGTGCTCTTTCATTAGTTCTTCTTCTTTTTTTTTTTTTTTTAAAAAAACAGGGTCTCATTATGTAGCTCTGGCTAGTTTTTGTTTTATTTTTTGATGCAGAGCCTTGCTATATAGTTGAGGCTTACATTCAACTACGTATCCCAGCCTGACCTTCAACTCGCAGCAGTCCTCCTAGCTCAGCCTCCCAAGTGCTAGGATAAGTGGCATGTACCACCCACCAAGCTTGGCTGTCCAGGCTGGTCTTGAACTTGTGATCCTCTTGCCTCACTCAGTCTTCCTACTAAGATTATAGGTACATGCCATTATATGTAACAGTTCATATATTTTATCTAAATCCTAAGCACAGAATTCTGGAGGAACCTCCACTCTGGCCATCTGAATAGGGAAGTTTGTAAGTTAAATATCACAGTATCAAGTTATAAAGCACATATTAACAAAACCCAGCACCCTAACTAGGAGATATCCCTATTAGATGAGTACATGTCTGTATAACTAGTGAAAAAAATAATGTCGGAGCCCAGTAACTTGTATAAGCTCAAACTGTAACCATGTCCAAAAATATTTCAAAAAACTTTCTGGGTTAAGCAACTCAAGGTGGCACATGCCTGTAATCCTAGCACTTTCCTAGCCTGAGCTACATAGCAAGGCCCTGTCTCAATAAATAAGTTGTCCTGGGTTATAAAAATTCTTAATGTTCTAGGCAAATTACAGAGGCTTGCAGTGCCTGGTGCCTGAGTTACAGTCTTATAGAAAAGCATCTGCTGGGGCCAGGGATTTAGCTTAGTGGTGTAAGCACCTGCCTGGCAAGTGTGAGATCATGAGTTTGATTCCCGGTACCAAAAAAAAAAAGCAAAGCATTTGCCTTGCTGGAGATGAGTTCAAAGTCAGCCTAGACTACATAGTGAGGCCATGTCAAAAAAAAAAAAAAAAAAGAGAGAGAGAAAAAAAAGTCTGTGTCAAGCTCATACAACATCCTTTAGTTTCACCAACAATAAAGCTAACACTGGCCGGGCAGACAAATAATACAATTTATTGTCACTGTAATCAAAGAATCACTTTTCTCCCTTATTACTCTACTCTGAAGGCTGATGGTGCTCATGTTATGTTGGTTACTCAAAAGATCTAGAGGTAGGGCAACACTGGTTCTAGAAACAAAACTACAACTAAAATTACCCTCCTGCTAGGTGTAGTCGTGCACTCCTGCAATCCCAGCACTCAGGAGGCTGAGGCAAGAGGATTGTTGCAAGTCTGAGACCAGCCTGGGCTACAAAGTGAGCCCAAGGCCAGCCTGAATTGCATGAGACCTTATCTCAAAAAGAGCAAAAAAAACCCCAAACAAGAAAGCCGGGCGTGGTGGCTCACGCCTGTAATCCCAGCACTCGGGAGGCTGAGACAGGCGGATCGTTGTGAGTTCGAGACCAGCCTGGGCCACAAAGTGAGCTCAAGGCCAGCCTGAACGGCATAGTGAGACCTTGTCTCAAAAACAGGGCTGGGGATCTAGCTCAGCGGTCTAAGCGCCTGCCCAGCAAGCACAAGGTCATGAGTTCAATCCCTGGTGCTGCAAAAAAAAAAAAAAAAAAAAAAACCCAAACAAAAAAAATAAAATTACCATCCCTGCAAACCTGACAACTTTTGCTTCATTCACTCCTCCTTAACAGCATGGTGAGACCCTGTCTTTATATAGTTTTCACAAATGAAACCTAAAAAATGAGTGATGGCTATCAAGAAAAAAACTTCTGAACTAACAAAGGCTCTCTGTTCAAAGAAAAAACTTAAAAGAGGCTGGGCAATGATGGCACACACCTGTAATTCCAGCACTCAGGAGGCTGAGGCAGGAGAATCTCTGTGAGTTTAACTGCATAACAAGATCCTGTCTCAAAAAAAAAGGAAACAAAAAATAAAGAACACTAGTGGGGCACAGCGGCACACTGGGAGACAGAGGCAGGAGGGTTGCAAATCTGAGCCCAGCTTGGACAATTCAGTCACTTAAGAAAAAGGCCAGAGATGTCAGTCAGTGTGCCAAGGCCCTTTGCAAAATTTAAAAAAGGAAGAAAGCACTAAAACCTTAGGTACAAACTGATTTCCATTCTAAAAACTTCAACTGTAAAGAAAACAAAGGCATAAGGCTTTGGGTACCTACATGTTCAAGACTCTGGGTTCAGTGGAGAGGGGGGTAGTCAGGGAACATGACATGAAACAAAATTCACCACTGTATTCTTTAGTGTGAGAGTTCTCAAAAGTCACTGCTAACAGGACTTTTGGCTTCTATGATTTCTTTTTTTTTTTGTCTTTTGTCTTTTGTCTTTTTGAGACAGGCTCTCGCTATGCAGTTCAGGCTGGCCTTGGGCTCACTTTGTAGCCTAGGCTTGTCTCGAACTTGGAATGATCCTCTTGCCTCAACCTCCCAAGTGCTCAGATTACAGGAATGCACCACCACACCTGGCCCATGGTTCCCTTCTTTAGATATACCACTACAACTTATCCAAGGAGGCAGCAAAGTATTGGCCATTTTTCTAGCAGTCCAACTCTAATCATAGCTGCAACACTGCACTAACTCCTTCCAGTATGTTAGAGTGGCTACTAAATCCAATGTGTCAGACCTTTTACTGTGCAAATACCTGCATTCGCCACTCTAGCCTCTGATAATCTAACACTGCTGACAAGAAAAGGCACTAAAGGTTTTGGAACCTTTAGGAAAACAAAAGTTCTGCTGGTCCTGGTGGTTCACATCTATAAACTCAGCACTCTGGGAGGCTGAGACAGGAGGAGTCTGAGTGTAAGCCCAGCTTGACGAATTCAGCAAGACCCTGTCTCAAAATTTATAAAGTAAAAAATAAAAAGGGTTGGGGATGTAACTCAGTGTGAAGGTCCTAGGCTCAAACCCTAGTACTGGAAAAAAAATAATAAAGAAAGAAAACAAAGGTCTACTGAGACAAGCTGTACCACCTTCCCTCCAGTTAACTACCTTATTCTTCCAAACTTATTATTAATACATTTTCTCATAAGCTCCAATAAAATGATTTTTTCATTCTTCACTGGCCCAGCCCCTATTAATGACAAAACTTAGACTGAACAAAAACTTAGACCTGAAATAGTCCTTACAAACACCTCCATGAGAAATCCCAATCCTTATCCTCACTGACCTTCAGCAGCCCAATGTTTGCTCATTTCTGTATTTGTAAAGCACTTTCTTCTC
This sequence comes from Cuniculus paca, assembly GCA_004365215.1. Lineage (NCBI taxonomy): Eukaryota > Metazoa > Chordata > Mammalia > Rodentia > Cuniculidae > Cuniculus > Cuniculus paca. The sequence goes on from RJWT010041208.1 coordinate 5,669, forward strand.
CAGTACACAGCTCTCCTGGGCTGCCTCCTCCCTCTCAATCTGCTTCTTCTCAAATTGTGCTAAGCTGCCCCTGCACAATCCTGAACATTGGAAATCCTGAGTCTATAACTTCTCTTTGTTCATGTGATTCCATGGCCTCTGCCTCCCTGACCCCACTCCATTCACAGTACACACACAGTAGGAACATCCCCCTTGTCCTTCTGCTCTTGGCTCTGCCCAGAGCATCATATGCATGAATTTTACATGTGATCTTTTCAGGTCTCTGCTCAAATATCCCTGAGGGCTTTCCTCATTTTTTTTTTTTGCAGCACCAGGGATCAAACTCACGACCTCTCACTTGCCAGGTAGGCGCTTAGGCCACTGAGCTAAATCCCTGGCCCTTGTCTTTTTGAGACAGGGTCTCACCATGCTGTTAAGGCTGGCCTTGAGCTCACTTTGTAGCCCAGGCTGGTCTCGAACTTACAAAGATTCTCCTGTCTCAGCCTCCTGAGTGCTGGGATTACAGGTGTGCACCACCAGGCCCAGCTTTTCCTCATCATTCTATCTAAAAACCACCCACTGGATAGGGATGGTGGTGCACGACTGTAATCCTAGCACTCAGGATACTGCAGAGCAGTAAGATCACTGAAAGTTCAAGGCCAGTCTGGTCTATCTAGTGAGTTCAAGGCCAGCCTGAAATACACAGCAAGAATCTGTCTCAAAAAAATAAATAAAAACTACCTACTGTCCATTCATTTACTTAGTGTCCACCCTCTTCTCCACTAGAATAAAGACTTTTACTGCTACTGGCCATAGTTTCTCCAATGCCTAGCAGAGTAGGTATTCAACAAACGAACATCTCTGGGAACTGTCCTCGCACTGATTATTTTTCTTGCTAGTATTTCAAAGATATGCTACACAGGGCTCTGCCAAGGTACAATAGGTACATGTCCATCTGTTTCCTTTGACTTCTGCCACTATGAATTTGCCAATAATTGTAAATTATGCCTCCTACAGAAAGAACCCTTTGCTGGGTGTGGTGACACATACCTGTAATCCTATTGGGAGGCTGAGGCAGGAGGATCATTGCAAGTTCAAGACCAGCCTGTGCTACAAAGTGAACTCAAGTTCAGCCTGCACTGCATAGCAAGACACTGTTTCAAAAAGACCAAAAAGAAAAAAAAAAAAAAAAAACAGGCCCCTGAAACTAAACTGCTTATGAGTGGAAAACTGTTTTTGTCGTCATAATGTGTGCTCATCTCAATATCCATAACCATCTGCAGCAAACTGTAGTTTATGCTTTCCTACCTTGAATCAAAATGCATCTAGCACTCCAAACTAACAGAAGTACAGGTCTAGCAACCATTTCATGTCTGCTGTCAGATATGCCAGCCTGAAAGAACACATCAGAGCAGTTCAGAAGGTGCATGGTTTCCCATCTATAATCCCAGCACTCAGGAGGCTGAGGCCCAAGGCTCACGAACTCAAGGTCAGCTTGGGCTACATAGTATTGAAATCTTGTCTCAGCTTCCCCCACCACAACAGATGTGTCCCCTCAAACAGTAATAAAACTCATGATTCATCATGAAGAATGCACATTTGCCATTAGTAGGGTGGACAGCAAATTTGGGAGGGAAGATACAATAAAGATTAAACCTACGGCCCTCACACAGAGCTAATATCTAGCTCTTTACAGTATTTTTTCTTTTCTTTTCTATTTTTTGAGATAGGGTCTCACTAAATCTCTAAACGGCCCAAGCTGGACTCAAATTTATAATATTCCTGCCTCAGTCCCTCCACTGACTGCTGAGACAGTGCTGGCCCTGTGACAGTTTTTACATCTGACTAATTAGCTAAGCTGTGAAGTCTTAAAGTGGTGGTCCTTTACAGAATTCTTTTTCTACAAGGAACTAAAAAACAACGGATGGTCTACTTTTTTAGTCTTTTATTTGTTTTTTGAGAAAGGGTTTTTTTCTTGAGACAGGAGCTCCCTATGTAGTTCAGGCAAGCCTTAAAACTCACTAGGTAGCCTGGGCAGGCTTTGAACTCCCCCCAGTGATCTTCCTGCCTCAGCTTCCCAAGTGCTGGGATTACAAGTGTGCACCATCATGACTGGCAGAGACAAGGTCTTGCTATGTAATTCAGGTTGGTCTCAAATTCTCAGCTATCCTTCTGCTTCAGCTTCCAGAATTCTGGGATTACAAGTGGGTGCCACCAGGCCTGGCTAGTCTTCTTAGTCTGACTTTGAATAAAAGCATGTTCTGCACAACTAGTATTTATGTTCTGTCCAACTAAAGCCAAGTCTATAGCCACCAGATTTAGTGTACTGCTATTATTTTAGGTTTTTGGTTTTTGGTGATACAGGCACTCTACCACTGAGTTGTAGCAGCAACCTCGCACTTCCCAAGCAGGTGCTTAGGCCACTGAGCTAAATCCCCAGCATCTTTTCAATTTTTTGAGACAGGCTTTTACTAAATTGCTAAACTGCCTAGGTTGGGCTCAAACTTGTAATCCTTCTACCTCGGCTTCCCAGAATTTTGGGATTACGGACATATACAACTCCCACCACACCCAGACTGTATTGAGATCCCAAAAGGATTACTTAATACTAAACTATAAAATCAATTATGCTCAACAATTTTGGGGGGGGCAATACTGTGGATTAAACCCAGGGATTCTCTACTACTGAGCACACACCAAATGTTTATTCTTTATTTAATATATACTAGTACATATTAATTTTACAAAATACTGGGTTTCAATGTGGTGCTTTCATACATGCATGTAACATTTTGACCATATTCAGTACCCCTTACAAAACCTCCCCTTTATTCCATTCCTTCTGTCTAGTTAAGTCTCACTTATACTTTCATGTCATCTTTTTAGATTCCACGTATTATGAAAAATATCTGATATTTGTCTGAGTCTGGCTTATTTCACTTAACAAGTCCATTTTCCTGAAAACTGCATATGAAATTTCACTCTTCAACAGGGCATGGTGGCACACCTGTAATCCCAGCACTCAGGAGGCTGAGGCAGGAGGATCTTTGCAAGTTCGAGACCAGCCTGGGTTACAAAGTGAGCTCAAGGCCACCCTGAACTGCATAGTGAGACCCTGTATCAAAGAGACCAAAAAAATAAAAAAAGAATTCCATGTTTTAACGTTAGTCTTAAAAAAAAACCTCAATTATGTGTGTATACTTTTCTTTCTTTCTCTCCTCCTCCACCTAGAAATAGGGTCTGAATATGTGGTTTAGGCTGGTCTCAAATGCAGTGATCCTCCTGCCTCAGCTTTCTGAGGGCTGAGATTACAGGCACATACCACTACGCCCAGCATTACATTTTCTTTATCTGTTCAACCACTGATGAGTACCTTGGCTGTTTCTGTACCTTGGTTGCTTCAATTGATTTTTAAAAATCCAAAACAGCAGGGAAAGAAGCTGGGCACAACAGTGTATACCCATAACCTTAGCACTCTTGAGAGGCTAAGGTAGGAGGCTATCCTATGCAACTCTGAAACTCAGTGAAATCCTGTCTCAAAATTTAAGAGATTTGCTTCTTGATTTTTGTTTTGTTTTGTTTTTTCCTCTTAAAAAAAAAAAAAAAAGTCGGGCATGGTGGCACACACTTATTATCCCAGCACTTCAGAGGCTGACGCAGGAGAATCACTTTTATCAAACCTTTTTTTTTTGCGGCATCAGGGATCAAACTCATGACCTCATGCTTGCCAGGCAGGCACTTAGGCCACTGAGCTAAATCCCCAGCTTTATCAATCTTTTTACTAAATTTTTTTTTTTAATCTTTTTGAGACAAGGTCTCACTATGCAGTTTAGGCTGGCCTTGAGTTCACTTTGTAACCCAGGCTGGTCTTTAAATTAGTAAAAAGATTAATAAAAGTGATTAGATCTATTTGTAACACCAGTGACATAAGCAGCCCAGTGAAACAGTCAAGCATGTACCACTGCTTCAAGCCAGCAGGAACATGTTTAAAGGAAACAGAATTCAACCTGAAAAATAATCACTGTTTATAAAGCACTCAGTCTGTATGGTCCACAAGGTCCCCCCCAAATTCACCTACCGTGCCAGCCAGGATGTCATGGGGGCAGCAATCCAGAAGGTGACTCTTGCAAACACGGTCATCTGTAAACTTGACCCTCTGTCTGGTTTCGTCTCCTGAAATTCATTCGTGGTTTTAAATAAGACAGTATTATCACATTAACCACAAAGGATATCTGGTATAACAATTCACCTGGATGATCTGTAGACTATCATTTCTGTGTCTCCCCATGAAATACAACTGAAAGCTGATATAAAGATATTTACAACTGGAGTGAAATCCAGATATTTTGGAGGCTAAGTATACGATGAAGAATCACAAAGAGAGGTGACTCCACCATTGTGCCAAAGAAGTCATGGAATCAGAAGTAAAAAGCTGAGCACCAAAAGGTCATTAACCCAACATAAACGTGGGCAATGAAATACCAAAACCCATGCTAAGCAGAGTACAATGAATCACCATGTATGACACACAGCTGGTAATTTCCACCAACAAAATCTTTCTGTTATGGACAGTGGTTTGCCTAAAATTACATGAAGAAAGTCTTCAAACTCTATCACTCATATATCTGGACCTATCCTTTCTATCCCCCTTTAATCCCCACCCTTAAAAAAGAAAGTTGGCACCCAGGAGTCACTTTTAACAAGACAATACCAAAAAAAGCAAAAAAAGAACTAGGTTAGTCAATACACACTGTGAGCTCCAACACATACTGTACCCATCTGCATTCTTCAAGACCTCAGCTGCAGAATTTTATGCCCGCTGTTGAAAAGTTTTAAAGGAAAAGTTTTCTTGCCCACACCTGCAGTAAGGAAGTCAGGGGGAATGATACATAAAAGTAAAGGCAAAGTGGTATGTGACAAAATTTAAAGCTAATCTGTGCATAGGACACAGAGTTGTGTAATAGTCAAGAAGGAATATATTTTAGGATTTGCAAGCATCCAGGATTAATGTAGTGTCTTTTTATTGAAAATGTTTTCTTTCTAAACTACACTTTTAAAATTACTTGTGAAAAAAGCAAACACTTTTTTGTTATAACAGCTTAGAAATTGGTTGTGACTCACGGCTCGATGAACATGAGGCTTTTCTGCAACTCCCTTGCAGATTGATGTAGGCAGGCAAAGATACACTGAACCTTTATAAATAAAATAGAGGGGCCACAATTGTTCAGTTTGTATGAAATAAAAATATGGGAAGCAATTCAAAAGCAACTCAATATACAAAGAAAGCTAAAAGCACTTATTCACCTATGAAATAAAGTGCAAAGAATCTGCACAGCCTTGAGAATGTGCCAGTGTGAACTTACGACTTCATTATTTCAGTAGAAAAGAAAACAAACCACAGCAGGTATAGTTTTGTAAGGATGTAATCACTTTCTCCTGGGACAACCTCCAGCATATTTCGCTCCTGCCTACAGTACAACCTACCTAACGGCTGCCAAGAGCTGGCTAAGCAGAGGCTCTCCTGTGTGGTTGGGGGGAAAGGGAGCTGGATAAGTACTCGGCAGGAACCCACGTTAGAAAAGCTCAATTTCCGTCTCCCCTTGTAATGGTACAGAACAAGAACGCCCCGGGGTTTCCAGGCCATTCGGCTCCCTCGGGTGTAGCTTCTTCCCCGAGGAACCTTGGGAGGAATTCCGCCAGCCGGCCGCAGGCGACCTGGAGCCCGCGCTGATTTCCAGCCCTTCGCCGACTTTCCAGTTCGTAGAGGGGCGCGGGGCCGCGGCACCGACGGGGAGGAAGTTACAAGACAGCAAGTGGGACGGGGCTGAAGCCCCGCTGGCTGCGCGGACTCGGAGGAAGGAGAACACCTCCCCCCACGTCCCGCGACACAAGCCGCTGGGAAAGAACCAGGCCGCTGCTGCCACACAGGCAAATCGGCTCAGACAAAGGCCGAGCGCCTACCTTCGGCGCAAGCGCAGACGGTCGCGGCCCCTGCCTCAGGCCGCCCGGCGGCCTCGCCTCAGTACAGTCCCAGTCCCTCGCCTGGCCGGCCGCGCGAACTCACCGTCCCGAGCTGTGCCCATGAGCTGGTCCAACAGGGCACGCATCTGCGCCTGGGCGGACATGGTGGCCAGGATGGGCGGCCGCGACAGCTCCTCTCGGGGTAGCAAAAGCAGTAGCGACTGAGGCGACGACGAAAACTGGTACGGTCGGAGGCTCGAGCCCGCTGGGCTCTTTTCCTTCGCGTTGGACGCTGGGAGGAAATACGTCTACAGTGACACACAGCCTTCTGGGAAATGTAGTTTCGAGGACGCGGCCTGTTGTCTGCAGCTCTTCAAGGGGCGGAGCCAGAGCCCCAGGCCTTATTTTGACTGAGATCCCAAAATTTCAAAGTTAAATCTCTGTACCAAGGCGTGATGGCACACACCTGTAATCCCAGCGCTCTGGAGGCTAAGACAAGAAGATTGTTAGGAGGTCGAGGTCAGCCTGGGCTAACCTGACTATATAGCGAGACCCCATCTCAAAAAAATTAAAAAAATTTTTCAACAGTCTAATAATCTCTGAGACATTAGTGAAGATAATAAAATAAAATAACTTTAGCACGCTTGTATCTCAGCTACTTGAAAGGCTGAAGCAAGAAGATCCCTAAATTCGAGCCCAGCCTCGGCAACTGAGTGAAACCTGTTTCAAATAAAATAAGGTCTGGGGATGGAGTTCA
>RJWT010041209.1:0-12364 GCA_004365215.1 Cuniculus paca
TCACATACTGGGGCCCAGTTGCCATTAGCAAAAGACCAAAGATTAATCACATTTTTCCCTCATAGAGTTCTATGTTCCCAAGACCTGCCAGAGTCCCTTCCCTAGCTTCCCCTTTACACATAAGTCTAGACTTCAACACCAATCCTGGGGCTAGAAACTTGGGTCTTGGTACTGCTGGATTTGGAGAGGGACATTAGGAGGCTCACAAGGGGGATTTTCCTGAGTTCCTGGAAGCACAGTCTATTTTTTCCCCTGTGACCTGTCAAACCCCTTCTGTTGGTGTAAGATACTCAGGGGAACTGAATTAAATCACAAAGCTGATTATGAAGGTTTAGGGCAAGCTGATCCTCTCTGGGGAGTTAATCCCCTGCAAAATATGATGGAGAGAGACAGAGAGACAGAGAGACAGACAGAAACAGAGAGTCAGAGAAACACAGGGTCCACCAAATCCCCTGCTTAGCCAGCTGACTGCAAAGACATTTCTGGAAGTCACTTGCCTCCATGCTGGTCCAGCCTGGGCTGCTGTAGAAGAGTCTCTGTGTTAGATGGGAAGTGTGCTCCACCATGCCCATCCTGCTGTTGCTCTATGCTGTGAAACTGAAAAGATCATTCCTCCACCTGAGAACAGTACACTTCAGCAATGTGACAATTCCTCAAAATAAAGACTTCATTTCACACCTTCCTCCAAGTTTTTTTTTCTCACTTTGAAGTCTATGAAGTAGGTATATAGACTAGGTTGGCTGATTCAGTAGCCTTGGCTTATAGAATTAAAGAAACTGTGGAATCAGAATAATACATTTTCTAACCTCTTACCTGTGGCAACTCTTCTTGTGCCATTATTTGTTATCCTGGGACAATTTTATTTTTAAGTCCCAAAATTCCTCTTTGTCTTTGTCTCTGTGTCTGTCTCTGTCTCTCTCTCTCTCTCTTTCTCTCTCTTTGCTTCTTCCTTCCATCTTCAACAGCAGTATATTCAAGGACTGCTAGTGCAAGGGACCCACGTATAACAATGAATAAAATACACAAACCTCTGGACCTCAAGGGCTTACATAATAATAGGGGGAAACAGACATGGAACAAAAAGGATACGACAGACACGATACAAGGCGAGAACAACTATGCAAAAAACTGACACAGACAAGGAGTTTGTTGAGTTCTGTGGGATATGTCAGGAAGTTCACTGAGCATGGGTGTTTGCTTATTTAGGGGAGATCATATGAGCGTATGGCAAAAAATGCGAAGGCTCTGAGGCAGGAATACACCTATGTTGCTTGGGGAATAGCAAAGAGACCAGGGTGACTAGGGGGATGAGTGGGTGGTAAGAAGTCAGAGTGGACAGAGTTTAAATCATGAAAGGATGAACTTAGAGACTATCTCAAGGATTTGGGAGCTTTTATGCAGAACAGCATGGTCCAGCTCACCCTTTAAAATTGTGGCTTCCCCATTCCTCAGCTCCAGCTCATTCTGTTTACACCCTCACCAGTGCACTCATTACTCACTCCTTCAAAAATAATTTCCTAAATCCTCAGTACCTGGCACTGTCCCAGTCAATATAAACAGGGCAAAGGCAGGGGACTTGACCTCCAGGAGCTTATATTCTGCAAATATGCAGGGTCCCCTGTGATGACACAAATGCTCTAGATCTGCTGCATCCATCAGGACAACCACAAGCCCTGTGTGACTACCGAGTTTTCAGTCCTTAGGGCCAAGAAACTTAATTTTATTAACAAAATTCCATAGATGAATATATTAATGATTTAAGTTAAATTTAAGCAGTCCCATAAGGCTAGGGACTGCTGTATTAGACAGCATGACTTCGTGCAGCAACCCTAGGGTTATTCTGAGGCTCTTCATAGGAAGAGACTTGTGCTAGGGTTTGCCTTCTTGGTGATTATATTCCAGTGTGAGGGGAGAAGAAAAATTACAATATTTAAGAGAAGCTCAGACTGGGATGAATACTTAGAGGAAAATAAAATTAGATGGTTGGATACAGGAAGAATTTTGGAAGGGGAAAGTAGCTTAATTAGAATGGCCAAAAAGGCAGGTCTTGAACATGGGGTGTCCCTGGCTGGATTTTCAGAGCTCCTCCTCTCTCTGATGGTAGAGATGAGTAAGTGGGAAGTTCACCAGGAAGTCTCCTTGGGGTCAACACTGTAAAGGGAAGGAAAGGACCTAGAACTGAGCAAAAAGAGAAGTGAACCATGTGGAAGTTTGAAATCCTCAGCTGAACCCATGAGAGCTCCACACATACCTCTTCCAAGTTGTCTCGCTTGGGTTGAGATGACCAAGAGCAACTACAGGAAGATGGAGGCAGAGCTGTGACAAAGGTCCAGAGGCTAAGTGGGCATAGTGTGTTCAAAAAACTGAGATAAAAAAAAATGAGAGGAGGGAAGACCCAAGGCAGGGAAAGGAGATGCAGAACTAGGAGCAAGAGAACTATCTTACTAAGAAGTGTCTTTGTGTTGTTGGATGAGGATTTATTCTTGAACTAAAATGAAAAAGAACGATCATCAAATCTTTAAACTTCTCCCCTGTATGTGTAACATTACTATAATTCAAAAACAAGGTCGATAGCAAGTGGGGCTGAACTGCTAAAATCTGTCCCTGATATCTGGGTGGAGTAAGAGGCCATGGTAGTAGTAGCTCAAGGTATTTTATTTAGAAGAAATAGTGAGGAGAAAGAGCAGGAGGAAAAGATAGAAGGGAGGAAGAGAAGAAAGAGAAGGAAGAATAACAACAATGACAACAACAACAATACCCATTTGCATCTGTGAAGGAGGAAAAAAAAAGATTCTGTAATCAGCTATTAATGTCTGCCATGGCAGGGGTAAAGAATAGCTGAGGCAATCTTACAATAAATTCTCTGCCCTCCATTTATGTAATAGTCTATTAATAATAGGTGCCTACGAATGCTTCACCTAAATCTGTGGTTTCCCAGAAAGAGCTAAGAGGCTGCAATTACTTCTGACAGTCCTTGGGATGAGAATCTGATCTTCCATCATGAGAATCAGGTACCTAGACACCAACTCTTCCTTTACCATATGGCCACCGTAGCTCTCATTCAAGAAGGTAGAAAAGCAGCCCCTAGGTTTGATTTAGGACTCCTTTATTGGTGATTATGTCACATTGTCCCTTTGTTCTTCAGTAAGGACTGAATAACTAAGTGGTGTAGTATTTCTAAGAGTGATTTTGTAAGTTTAAAAGGTGCAATGAAAAAGATAGACAAGGTTCCAGCCTCAATGTGGCAGTCTTCCTCAGGTGGTGTTTTTCTTCTCCCTGAAAAAAGCAATTCAATTTCAAAGTTCAAGAACTAAGTACGCATTGGCTCAAAATTACAGTATTTTTAATACAAATAACTTTGCTCCAGATGTGTTGCCACACACTGCTAATCTCTGCTATCTGGGAGCCTGAGGCAGGAGGATTTCAAGTTTGAGACCAGCCTGGCCTACATAGTGAGACCTTGTCTCAAAATAAAAAAGGGCCGGGGATGCAACTGGATGGTAATGCACTCGCTGAGTATTGCAAGGCCCCGGGTTCCATCTCTAGCATGACACACACAGTGAATCTGTATGGATAGGAAAACTCAATCAGAAGTAAGAGGAAGCAGTTAGGCACCTCCCCATCATGTTGCTCAGGGGTATAAGTCAGTCAGTGAACAGTGGACCTCACCTTTTTGGCAATAGAGGAGGGAGACGAACCTGCAAATAGGTGATCTAGCTGTAAAGTAAAGATAGCGGAAGCAGGAAAAGGGGAAGGAGGAGGAGGAGAAAAATAACATCAGTAACAATATAATGAACATTTGCATCTGGGCTCAGAGGGAACGAGATTATGGAATCAATTATTGATGTATGCCATGAGCACTGAGAAGGAATAGTCAAGGAGCCTGCAATGAATTCTCAAGTCTAGGCACTAAAAATATTCTTAATCCTAGTCACAGACTGCAGACCACTGGGCCTGCTTTTAAATGTCCACCCTGTTGAGATGGTCCCTGGAGTTCTAAACCCACTTCTTTACCTCTCCCCTGTTCGGGGAAGATAATTCTTATTGGTAAACAATAATACAGGAAGAGTCGCTAATCTGGTATCACCCGTAAACCATGTGTATTGAAAGGGCAAATGCTGCCTGAACCACCAGAATTTTCCATCTTTAAGGAAGAAGTAGTGGTGTTTTGTCCACACAGTGATGAAAAACGTTTCTCTTTGCATCTAGATTCCAGAAGTTATAGGGTCAATTAGGTCAGCTGATCTACCCAGGAGGTCTAGGGATATTTTCTATAGGTTAGAGAATGCTGAAGATAACTCAGGGGAAGAGCTAGAAGGAAAAGACTGAAAGAAAAGGATAGATAAATTTAGTCTTGTAGAGGTAGTGGGTGACTTTTGGGCTAAGGTTGGAAAGGGACCCCAAAAGCTAAAGAAAGCAAATTAAACCTACACCTTTTCCTTGGTTGGTTACCCAGTGGTAGTAATGGATTAGCAACATGAGGTCATTTCTTCTCATGGGCCAGGAAGTCTAGATTAATCCTCTTTTCTGGTTTGTCATTTTATTTCACCTTTTGTTTGAAAAATTCTGCTTTTCTAATGTTTCACACCTAAAGCCTTCCATGCCTGCAATTTGGAACGATATTTTTCAGTGTTTGAAAAAGTTTTACCATCCTCCTTCTACTCTCCTGATCTCCAGTCTTCTAATTTGGGAAACTTCCAGTCTTCCCTCATCCTACCTTGCTTTTGGAAAGCAGAGCCCACCTTGCTGGGAACTTCAGTTGATCAGACATGCTGGAAGGAACAGATCTCATCTTCCTATCAGTGACACAGCCAGGTGTGCTACCTCTGTCACCTGCACATCAGAGATGCACCCAGTTTTGGTCTTGGCTCTCACCTTAGCATCAGCAGTATACCCAGGTATGATCCTGGTCATAGTTGTAAGAAGTTGCACACCATGTGAGGTTATTTTTTGATCCTTTACTGATGCAGCTAAAATAATTCTTGTTTTTATAGTTGAACGGGAAGTGGCAGGGAAAACCAGGACCCATTGAGGAAATTCCTAGGCAGAGGAAATGGATAAGACAGGTTATTTCTGAGATGTTCACACTGTGCCTGGGGCTTGGGCCTCAAAGCTCACCCTAGGTTCAAAATCAGATGCACACTGCATGTGCTGCACTGCTTGGGTTTAACCCACAGGCTCCGATTGGAGCAGTAAGTTTTGACCCCAAAATACATTAGGAGACTTTCATGAGCTGGGTTGTCTTCTACACGAATCATCTGAGTTGTGACTTGAGAGTGATGGGAGAGAATGGGAAAGAAGGGCAGAGTGAGAATCCTGGGAGAGAGGGAGAAGGAGAATGTTCTGCAACCAGGAGGACTGGGGAGTGGAGTAGAGGCATGCATGGAACAAATTTCAGTGGATCCTCATTTTTCATAGATTCTGTATTTGCAAATTTGCCTGCTCACTAAAATTTATTTGAAAGTCCCAAAATAAATACTTATGGTGCTTCTGCAGACCTTGTAGACACACACAGTAATGGGGAATTTGAGTCCCCTGATGAATATGTTCTCAGCTGAAATCAAGTGAGGTGATACTGCCTGCTCATTTCTGGTCCCCTACTGTGGGTAAGTGCCTTTTCCATGGGCAGTACCATATTTTTCTAATTTTCATAGTTTTTGTTGGCAATTTCATTGCTTACAATGGCCCCCAAGCATACCGTTGAAATGTTTACCAGTGTTAGCAAACACAGGAAAACTGAGGTGTGCCTTATGGAGAAAATACACATATAAGTGTCTTCCAGGCATCTGTGTAAGTGCTACTGTTGTGAGTTTGGGTGTGAATTATGGTACTGTTGACTGGGAATTCATTGTGAACGAATCAACTAAATAAGAGGTCTTTGAACAGAAATACCTCCAACCCATGGTCATTCCTTGATGGCTGACAAACTGTGACCAGGATGGTAGGAATCTAATCCTATATTTCCCCAAAGGAGCAGTGATTTAGTGTTTACAGTGACTTTATAAATTATAACTACAGTGAGTAAGCATAACTAGCTGTATCTTCCTGTGTAATTGACTCACTTTCAGGTGAGTCATTATAGAGGACTGAGCAGCTCCAGATACACAGAAGACCCTTGAACAGGGGCTGGAGACTTGAATAACCTCAAGAAATGGGACACAAGAGGAAAAGTTCATCCCTGAGCAAAATGGTACCAAAACAGGACCTGTTGACCATTGCCCAAGCACAAGATAGTAACACACTTTCCCAGGATTATAGTTTTGTTTTGTGTGGGTATTTGTCTCTCCCTTTCTACGTCTTCTCTGATCACCCTGCCAAATCTAGGTTTGAAATCTTCTGTTAACAAAAAAAAAAAAAGATTATCCAAAACTTAAAGTCATAATACTGTCACATGACCTTGTAAGGTCATCCCTGAACATCACCTAACAAGTCCCTAAAAGCCACTTATTCTAGCTCAGAGTCAGCATAAGTTTTCTGTCGATATTTTTGGATTTTGTACACCATGCAGTCTCCATCATACCTACTTAACTCTGCTGCCGTAGACAGTCAGTAGCCATGGTGCCCCATAGCCCTGCCATGTTCCAATAAAACTTCTGATGGGCTCTGGAGTCTGAATTTTATATCTGCTAACCTGTCAAAAACATTATCCTTCTTTTGATTTTCTCCAACCATACAAACAGGTGAACTCTTATCTTAGGTTGGGAGCTGGACATCTATAAGAATTCATCCAGACTGGCCCCACTGGTGTGAGGAAGTGTGCAAACCCCTCCCCAAGGGAAAATATAACAGCCTGCCTTACTGTTTGCTGTTGGCTAGAGGCCCAGACCCTTTAGCTGTTAGCTGTAACTTGTAGAGGATCAACAGGCTGTGAATCATGTTTGTGCTGTAGATGCAGATAACTTCTACCTGGCGGATAAGATTGCTCAAAGTCTTGATTGAACTTTAGATGTCAGTGGATCTCATATCTAACTTGGCAAGGTTTTCCAGATCAGCAGTTTTTTTTTACCTCCCTTCAAACTTGGCTTTCTATGATCCTTTTCTATGTCCTCATTGATTATTTTTTTTAAACCTTAACATATATTTACTCTGTATTTGTCAGAGAGGTGTATAAGATTTTGAAATTATTTTGGCACCTTTCCCTTGGATTGTTGGCACTGTTTGTCTCTCAGACTTATGACAGCAGGACTCTGTCTGCCTCATTCCTGCCCCCATCCTCAGTGCCCAGAACAGTGCCTGGAACACAAGAGGGCTGCATGTGGTGTTTGCTGAGTAATTAAATGAAAGAATCCACCCATGCCCACGCAGTCCCCTCCCGCAGATTACTGGTGTCTGCACAGAAGCTCCACTTCCTATCTTTATCCATATTCTCTGTGGTTGGGCACCAGAGTTTGTTGCTTTCATCCTCAAGGCATTCTGAGATCACGTTATTTCTGTACTTGGAGGGGAAGATGCAGGGTTTGCTGAAAGAATTTCCTCCGTACTCTGAAAATGATCATGGAAAGTTGCCAGGTTAAGAGGAGAAGATAGAAAGAGCTTTCGTTTAACACACACACACACACACACACACACACACACACACACACACACTGCCCTGAACTTTATTTCAGGAAGGGTAACATCACACTGAACTCTCCAAGCAACATTATGGTTAAATGAGAACCAGAACCATCAATGCCCACATTGCTTACGATACACATTAACAGGACCTTAAACAAGTTTACTGATCTAGGGAATTCTTGCCAGGGAAGATAAGAGTTAGAAATTGCTTTGTTGTCCAATCATTCTGGGAACTTCTCAAAAAGTATTTTAAATAAACATTGGATGTGGCTTATTTCACTTAATTGTAGTCCTCTAGGTTCATGTTGTGACAAACTACAGCATATTCTGCTTTTTAAAGGCTATATAGTATTTCAACTTCTATATATTACTTTTTAAACCTTCATTTATCTGCTGATGGGCATGCTGGTTATTTCCCTACTTTATTTATTATGAATAATGATATAATGATTATGGGAGTGAAGCTATCTCTTCAACATGCTGATTTAATTCATTGTCTTTAAAAACATACTTAGAAGTAGGATTGCTGGATCATGTGATTGGTCTGCTTTTAGTTTTCTGAGGAACATCCATACTACCTTCCATAATGGCTACACAAATTTACATTCTCAATAGCAGTATCCAAGGGTTTTCTTTTTTCCACATCTCCAACAATCTTTGTTATCTTTTATCTTTTTGATAAGTCAATCTAACAGGTATGAGGTGGTTTTAATATGATAATAATCAACTCATAAAGTAAAAAAAAATCAGACTACTAAACTTTTCAGTAGACTGTAGTTTTGATAGATCATTCACTCTACAACACTCTAAATTCCTCTCCTTAGTTCACCATTTTCACCAACCTTACACCACTCTGTTGTGATTCTTACCCAGTTCACATCACACGCCCACCTTGAAAGACACCAGACCCACCAGACCCCCAGACCTCATTCATTTCCAGGCTTTGCCCTCTTTGCTTTGGTATTCCATTAATTATGTCAAAGTTGTTATCTCCCTTACTTTGGTTATCTGTTCCCAAAGGCTTAAATGCCATCCTTTAGTGCTCTGGGGAGGTGGTAGAAACTTTAGGAGGTAGGTCCCAGTGGGAGGAAATAGGCCCCTGGGGTGTGCCCTTGAGGGGGTGTAATGGAACCCTAAATCTTTTCTCTTCCTCTCCTTCCTGGCTGCCACAGGATGACCAGTTTTGCTCTACCAGATGCTCCCGCCATGGTGTTCTATCTTACCACAGACCCAAAGCAATGGTGTCAAGTGACTGTGGACTGAGACTTCTGTGAGCCAAAATAAATATTTTCTCCTTTGAAGTTCATTATTTCAGGTATTTTGTCACAGCAATGCAACGCTGACTAACATTTCAGTAAAAAATAAACTTACACAATTCCGTGTGGTGTTAGACAGGGAGCCAGAATTTGATGAAGGGTTTGGGGCCAAAAGGCAGTAATGACTAGTGTTTGAGAGCACAATTCTGAAGGTTAGACTTCCTCGCTTCACATCATAAATGAATCTCTATAAATAGTTTCCCCAGCTATAAAATGATTAGATTTATCTCACAGGGATCATTGTGAAGGATCTGTGAGTTATTTCATATGAAGTAATTAGACCACTATCTGACATAGCAGTGATTCCTATAAATTAACGGGATTATGTGTGATCTTTAAAAAAAAAAAACTAACATGTTCAAGATCACACAGTGACATTATGACTTCTGAGTTCTAACTCAAATCCAGATTCAAAGCCTATTTTCAGGTTAGTATCTCTGATAGTAACAGAGGAAAATTCACATTTCTTAGGTACCTAATGTGGCATCATGAGAGATCCTTCATGAGCAATTCAGTCTTTACGATAACCCTGTGGAGTCAGCCTCA
Source organism: Cuniculus paca (assembly GCA_004365215.1). NCBI lineage: Eukaryota > Metazoa > Chordata > Mammalia > Rodentia > Cuniculidae > Cuniculus > Cuniculus paca. The sequence continues at coordinate 9,420 of RJWT010041209.1, forward strand.
GTGTTCTCATTGTACAGATAATAACAGTGATCAAGAGATTTAACAACTTTCCAGTGTAATGGGGAAATAAGAGCTAAGGGGGACCTTTTGCCACACATCTATTTACTGGTTTGTGGAGATTATAATTTGTTACCCCATCCAAATTGAAAAAATGCATTTTACTAGGACCATTTATTGAATGGAGAGGGTTAGGAAATAGACCTTCCAGAACTGCCATGGAAAGATTCAACAGGATATTGTATGCAAAGCTCTCAAATCAGAGTCTAGCACACAGAAACCATTGAATAAATGTTGGTCCTTACAAAGTCAGAACTAAGTATAGAATTAAGATTAGATGTTAAAGTGCATTAAAATGCAGGGAGGATCTGTTAATGGATGAATCTGGTTATTGTCAATTCTAGAAGCACAAATACTCAAAAAAAAAAAAAAAGTATCCAGACTATATCCTATACATTCAGTTGTCAGGATTCCTGGTCTGTTATGCTGGCTTTGAGGCCTTGGGGAAGGTGACCTCAGGAAATGCCTCTTGTGGCTGTCGTGGTGTTGTCTTTGAGAAGGAGCTTGGTGCCCAGAAGGGCTTCCCCGAGTTGTCCAAATCCCCTCTTGATGACAGTGGCTGTGCACCTCCCTTCCCCCCGCACAGCCCTCCTGGCTCCCACGGCTCACCATTCATCTCACAGTATTTCCACTGCTGCCTCTTATCAAAGCTGGATGTGACTGAGCACCACATCTTTCCTATGAGGCTGCTGCCTGAGATGCAGCTGTTATAGGTCTTTCCGCGAAAGATGAAGGGGAAGACACATCGTGGGTAATCTGTGCAGAATAGAATTCATGAGTAGCCTAACTTTGTGTAGCTATTCACAGGGCAGAGTAATTTCATCATCCACCAAACAATCAGCAAGCAAGGGTTTTTTGCACACATTTCATCAAGTGTTTGGTAAAGCCTACTCCATATTCCCTCCCCTACAAAACTTCTCCAACAGGGCTTCCAAGCTCAACCCAGGATGTTCACACCTGCCAAGCTAACATACCTAACAAGCTTTACACAGTGTCTTGACAGTAAATCAATTATATCACCAACAGATCTGTAAGGATCTAAGAATTTTGTGACCAAGAGATAAAGTCAACGTCATGATTGGTGAAAAATGTTAATGTTACTTTAAAAAGTCAGTGAAATAAAAGAGTAAAGTTACCTGGACGTTGGCAACTTCCTGCAGTTCACAAGTAAGAAGTCAATTTAAAATTAATGATAAATCAGATGCCTATATTATAAATTAAGTAACATACATAAAAACAGTACAATCTCCCCGGTCTGTAGTGTTCTGTCACTCACCTTCCGTCACACAGTACTTCCACCTGCCATCATAAAACGCTCTGGTTGAACACCAAGGGAGGAGACTGTTGGTCTTGGTGCAAGTGAAGTAAACATATCCCTTGTAGGTAAAAGGGAAGACACAGTCCTCTTTCATTTCTGAAGGACAGAAGAACAAAGCAGGATGGGTAAGTCACAGTGGCTGAGATGCATCCTGGTTTGGTGCTTGCTTTGGTCTATTTGCCCCCTCCCCCATTCATGAGCACTCAAATTTCCCCGCTGACACACTTCTCCTCAGCACACACAGGTCATCATGAGGCACTACACTAATGTTTGCTAGAAACAGCACAGGCAAAAAAAATGAAAATAGAGCTTTTGCAAGCAGGAATGGGAAGAAGGGTTGGAGAGTAGAAGGAGACAGAAAAAAGAATTAAGATGTGTTATGTGTATGTACAAATTCCCCACAATGAATGTGATAACTGTATACTATAAAGATGTACAATAAAAAATAAGCACAAGAACTATTTATTCCTTCTGCGAGTTAATGCCTCATCTTTCCCCCCAAAATTAAAGCATACACACATCCTTATCTAAATCTGAAAAGATTTTTGTGAGACCTAAGCAAAAGGCCTCCACAGTTTGCAAGCCTGATGTGCAACTTTAGTTTACTATATAAGTGTTTGTGAAAGGTTATCAAGGAACAAGATACCCTGAAAAATGCATTTCTAAGATATCTGCATTTATTGACTCAGTCCCTGTCCCATGTTTTCAATCCCTCAAAAAACGTTCCAATCTCTCATTCCCAATAGTGGGATTCCTTTCTTAGAAACTCACCTGCTGTCCCTCTTGACAGTGTCCTCTGATCTGAAAAACCTCTTATCTTTTCCGTATTCCTTCCCTGTTGGTAAATTATTTTATTGCCTGCACCCTCAGCCCTTCATATACCCTCTGGCATAGTACCTGACAGCTAAGGTGCTGGTATTAGGAGGTGGGGCATTTAGAAAGTGATTACATCATGGCATCGGAGCCCTCATGTTTGCAACTAGAGGTCTTATTTAAACAAATGAAGAGGAAGAAGAAGAAGAAGAAGGAGAAGGAGAAGGAGGAGAAGAAGGAAAAGAGGAGGAGGAAGAGGAAAAGGAAGAGGAAGAAAAAGAAGAAGAGGAGGAGGAAGGGGAGGAGGGGGAAGAGGAGGAAGAGAAAGGAAGGAAAAGAGGAAGAAAGGAAGAAGACCTTAGAAAGCCAGTTTTCCCCTTCCACCATGTGAGGTTATAACAAAAATGTGGCATCTATGAACTATGAAGGAGAGCTTTCATCTGAATCTGCTATGATCCTGAATGTCACAGATCATGTCTATTGCTCATAAGCCATCCTGTCTAGGGTATGATGTCGGAGCAGTCCAAATAGACTATCGGAGTTCTCTGATGGTTGGAAGGCTAATATACTTAAGCTGAGCGTCAGACTTCCTGATGCCATCAAAGTGCATGTCCAGTTTATATTTGCATCAAGAGTAATGTGGGAAGCTGGGCATGGTGGCACACACCTGTGACCCCAGCACAGGGGAGGCTAAAGCAGGAGGACTATGACAGTTCAAAGTCAGCCTGGGCTACATAGTGAGTTCAAGGCCAGTCTG
>RJWT010041210.1:0-12362 GCA_004365215.1 Cuniculus paca
AAAGAGGTAGGAAAAGATTCCCTGGGGAGCCCCAGCATGGTGTACTGCTCAGCCTACACCCCAGTTTCATTCTATGTTCCAGAAACCTGTGAGAGAATACATTTCTGTTGTTTGTATCACCAAAGTTATAGTAATTTGTTATAGCATTCTTAGGAAATTCATTCTAGTTTCAGGGTTTGTTTGTTTGTTTGTTTGTTTGTTTGTTTGTTTTAAGATTGTGACCCCATGAGTTTGGCCCAGATTCACAGCAGGAATTAGCTCTGAGGACAGAGACCTGCCAACCACAGCCATGGTTCTCTGATTCCATCTCTCTGGAACTGGGTCCGCAGGTTCCCCTTCACTCAGCAGGTCTCCAGTGGCTTCAGAAGGAGCGGTAGACAGACAGCTAGGTGATAGGAGGATGGACAGATAATCCATGATACTTACCAGCTTGACAGATAATGCATGTACAACCAGACAAATGGTTAAATATACAGTATTTTATTTGGTTTTATTAGTTGCACTTAGTGGGATCATTGTTGTGTTTCAAGCTATCCCATCATAACCAGAAGTCTAATACAAAATTTGGTTTAAAAATTGAGCATTTTCCCATTTTTTCCCATAAATTTACTTTGGTCTCTAGAAAGATAAATAATAACTCTTCCTAATTCTTAGATAAGGTATTCTTTGGTCTAGGATTTGAAGCAGTGAACAGAAAAGGAGCTCCCATCTTCCTTATTGATAGTTCAAATGCCTGAAATAAAACTTTTTGATGTATGTTTTCCTGGCTAAGATAATAATAGTTGTTATTAGACTTCCTGGCATTAACGTTGTATAAGAAATTCAAGGCAGTAATTCTGATTTTTAATGTTATGTTTCTGTAATTCTCAGTGGTGGAATGGAATGTAAATAATAAGTAGGTTGGGCGTAATAAAGCATGCCTACAGTTAGAGTTAACTGGTTGCTGAGATTGAGGATTGCTTGGTTCCAGGATTTCTAGACCAACCTGGGTAACATAAGGAGACCTTGTCTCAAAAAGCAAACAAGGCTTTCCTGACACAACACCTAATTTTATTAATTTATCTACTTATTTACATGTTGAGTAGACGGTCATTTCTTCCAGTTAAAATTCAGTAGTCAATCTGAGAGATAAGAAAAAAAATTTTTTTTCCATTATTGTGTTAATAGTTCAAAATGTAATTTCTCCATAGCTTTACAGATTACTTAATGCACTTGAGAACAAAGCTGACTTGATACTGCTGTGAGACCTTTAAATCATATGATGATGTAAAGTTTGAGTGTGAATATGTATTAAAAAGCAGGATTTTTTGTGTGCGTATATGTGTGTATGTGTGTGTGTGGTCCGTGGGACTTAACTCAGGTTTTTCACTCTGAGCTATATTCCCAGACCCTGTTTGCTTATTGTTATTATTATTTTTAATTTTGAGACAGAGTTTCCCTGTGTCTGCTAAGTTGCGCAGTCTCAGCTCAAACATGATATACTGCTGCCTCAGCTTTCCATAGTGCCAGGATTGTAGCATTATGTACCACCATGCTTGAGTAAAAATGGAATCTTTGAATATCAGAAAAAAAGATTTTGTGCAATGTATACCACACTTTGTTTTAATATCACACTTTGAATGGCTATTGGCTAAGCTAAGACTGTTTTCTAGGAGCTTGGAAATGCACATCATCACTTATGCACCTTACCTTTGCTCTTCAGAGAACTTGGAGGTATAATACTATTACACATCACACTCCCCTAAGAGGCAACCTGGTCAAATGACAGTATGCAGACCACTCAGAACTACAAGTACTGATCAAAATATGCAGTGAATATTATGTTTAAAAGGTACTACAGTGAAAGTTACATTTATTCACCTCAAAGGACCCCTTATTTTTAACACATCCCATTATTCTTACCACTTTCAGAAGCATGTCTGGAGTTCCCTTTTTTTGTTGCTAGTGTCTTTATGAGGTATGATTAAAAAATATGTAGTGAATGATACTGCCATGTGCCATCCAGCAGAAAGGCAGCCTTCTAAAAATATTGTGTAGCCTCATCCACCTTATTCACCAAATCTGGTACTGTGCAACTTCTAACTCTTCCCCGAACTCAAAATGACTATGAAAGACAAACATTTTGAATTAATTCAAGACAACGCCACACCTAGAATCATTCATGAAAAAGGGCTTCTGTACCTGCTTTAGAAAGTGGCAAGAACGATGGCACAAACGTGTTTGAAGTAAAGAGAAGTATTCAGAGGAAGATTAATGGCAATGTCTTTTATTGTAACATATTTTTAAAAAGTTAAGTGTTCACCATATTTTTCTATCATACCTGGGATAAGTCTATGAAAGAAATATAAACATAGACAATCTCAAGGGAAAAGGAAAAGCTTAGGGCAACAAGGTAATTGACATAATTACCTTTCTCAGATTGGCGATGTGATAGTAATTGGGACAGAAGCGCACTGTTCAGTCTTTGGGGTTTCTATGTGAAAACCAGGCTACTGTGTGGCCCTTGTGGTGGGCTCCATGGAAATAAATTATGAAACGGTTAGAGTGCCTCTTTAAAAAAAATAAAACAAAAAGGCTGTTTGAGTGTTTCTCTGAATTAAGAAACGAATGCTTCAAACTCTTAATGAGGGACTAAAGAGAAACCTTGGGTTTTAATCTCAATACTTACTTGTCTGCCGTTTGAAAATGCCTTGTTCTGGTCAGGAGAAGAATGGTATACATTATTTTTCCCTGCTGCTGATTCCTCAGATTTCCATGTTTTTTGTGCTGCCTCACAAGCAATGGGTTTTTATTAGGGAACTTTTTAAATGTTACTTTATCTGATGTTGAGTTGTCCTAGTGTGAGTGTTAATGGTTATAAACTAAAACGTTTTGAAAAATTTTAGCTGGCATTCTGCAGTTAATAATTTTTAAGGAAACTATTTCAGAAATGAGACTTTTTATTTAGAAATACTCCCCTCTATACATAAATAGCATATATGTGGCCTTATGTCACCATATTGCTCACATGAAATACATCAGGATGTTAGGAATCAACTAAATATCTTAAGTTACATGTTAAAAGTGTGAGTTGTGATATGTATCATTTTTATAGATCCTGGTATGGTAATTTTATGTAGAAATTTCAATTATTTACTGAAAGGAAAAACATCAGCAAAACACATTGACATTTTCATGACTATAAAATGATTTAACAAAAAATTGCAGTCAAGAGGTGTCAATAATGCATGACAAAAGATTTTATCAGATGAAATATTGGAGCTGAATATAATATTCTGTAACTCTTTGAGAGGCTAGGATTGTATGCAAATGTTCTAACACATTCTTTGATCTCCCGTACCATCTCTTCATCTAGTCTCAGTGAGTCCTAACAAAATTCACCTGCGGTAGCCTGGACCTCTATGAGAGAGATACAACAGAATGCCACTAGATACTAGCTTTAAATACCAGATTTAAACTGGAAACAGTGTCAGAGAAGTCAGAAAACTGTAGGTTACGTAGAGAAGATTCTTGGAAATCTTAAAGTTGTCATTAGGTATTAGTCTGTGATGTAAAACAAATACTAAATTTGTTCTGTCACATCCTGGAAGGACACTGGAAAATACTATAGATTCTCCTACTATAAGTTAATGAGATTTATAAGAAATCCTTTAAGTCAACATAATTAACAGGTAGGTTTATCACCACTAAGTGCAACTAAACAGAGACCACTCACTGGGATGTCGCCTGGAAATTAGTGAAATGGACAATTAGATTCAATCTTAAACTGAATTACATAGTTTTTGTTTCTTTTCTTTTTGGTACAGCAGAGACCCTTGTGCCACTGATTTAGTAAACCTGAGACCTTCACAATCTTTTGATTTTAGATGACTTTGAATGTTACTCCAGTTTAAAAATTCTCTTCCTTCTAGATTGTCCCTTTTTACAAAAGTGCAGGCAGTTAGAAATGGCTCATATTTAAAGGTCCTAGAATCCTAGAGAGCCATAATTTTGAATTTAAATATTTTTGCCTTTATTATTATGTGTCTCTTCAATCCCAGGGAAAGAATTCTACAACAGCTGTACATTTATTTTATAGTAGTTTGCATTAATTCAGGCCCTACTTGCTGTAATGCATTATTTAATCTTGTGTTAAGAAAAAGAATAATGTCAATGGTAGATTGTCATAGCATATTTCTGCATATTAGCATCATCTACTAACATTTCTTTACATTGCTAGAGTGAAGAAACAATATGGCTTCACCTCTTTTGACAAAGATAATAGCTTATATTTGAAAGGTTTCGCCTGAGTATAAATTGCTGAATATTATGGTAGTGGTCCAACATGGTGGAAGGCCAAACCAAAAGAAAATAGCTTATCTCCTGGATGACCACTTTCTCCTCCTTCTCCCCTTAGCCCTAAATACAACTTCCTCTTTCCTTTCCTACGTGCAAAGAAGACTCCAGTCAGCTCCTAACATGTCATTAATGCCCACCTCTCAAACTCCAATTCTGGTCAGAGTCTATATAAACCTCAGTACCCTTTGTCAACAGCCAGAGGGGCCCAGTGAGCTGTGCATTCCTCTTCACTTCCTCAATACAGGCCTCTTTTTCTTCTTTGCCTCTTTATTGTACCAAAATCCTTACAATATTTCCAGCAAAGATCCTCCTTCTTTTTTGTCATTTTTTTTTTTTTGTGGCACCGGGGATTGAACTCATGACCTTGTGCTTGCCGGGCAGGCGCTTAGACAGCTGAGCTAGATCCCCAGCCCTCCTCCTTTTGTTTTCTAATCTATGCACACTTTTCTATTCCTTTCTCTAAGGGAGAGGACTTGGGGAAGATGATTTCAGATGTAGGATATTCATTTTTAGTAGATGATTCTTAAATAGCTATTGACTCCTCAGTGTAGATTTCTTCTGTCTGCATCATTTAGTTCTTATCAGTGATTTCAGAGATAGAGGACTCATTAAATTCTGAGGATTAGGACACTGTGGTTACCAAGAGTTGAATGACTTGCCTAAGGTCATGCATCTAGTACCTAGTAAAAACTAAACAGGGAAATGATTTTGACTTTCAACAATGTAATTAATAAAAGAGAAACAATACACTTAAGTGAATGCATTTCAAGCCCCAAACACAATCATATGTAGCAAACTACCACCCAAAGATTCTCAGTCCTACTGCATGTTAGTATCACCTGTTGAACTCTGAAAGTGTACATGGAACTCATTCTCTAGACCATTAGTTGGCATTTAAACTGAGTCTTAGCATCAGAGTTTTTTAATATTCTTAGGTAATTCTTATACACAATCATGGCTGAGAACTTCTGTTCTCTATGTAAGAACTCAGTAGGGCCATGTGTGAATGGAGTAACACCATGCAACATTTTTCTTAATGAGATATGGTTAGAAAGGACAAGTATTTTTCTGACAATGGATGGGGTATGTTTCCTTCAACTTTATTAAATAGTTACTATTCATAGGCACATTGTTTTGCTGAGACCTAGTACTTGAAGTTAAAGGAATAAAAATAGAATAAGTGATGCATTTTCATGGTTGGAACTGTGAATACAAATTAATATATTGAAAGCAATGAAAGCAGTTAGATAAGAAAGTTTTACATCTAAATGGATCAGAAATGTGTACTTCTTGTGGGTTTTCCAAAAAGAAGCAGTGAGGCCAGACAGTTAACCATTGCTTTTCTAGAAAGGGAAGTTCAGAGAGAAGAAAGGATGCTGGTGTTAGAAGGGAGAGATTTGTAAAACAGGCAATTTAGGACTCTGTGTGAAGGAATACAGAGAAAATATGAGATGTAAAAATGAAGTCAGGAAGAAGACAAGAGAACATGCACTATTCAGGGTCTCTTCCTCTGTTGTATATACTTTTATCTGTTAAAAGCTCAGCCAAAGAGAATTTATGATGAATATTTTTTTACAGAAGAGGAAACTGAAACTCAAGAAGCTTAAATTATGTGTTCAAACCCAGAAGATTGGGAATAGGTGACATTATCACTCAAATCTAGGTCCTTCTGTCCTAAAGACTGATTCAATTCACTACATCAATTTTTTTTGTCAAGCCTGACCACCATGTAAATAACCCATATTGTTGTGGTTTAGATCTCAGATGTCTTCTCAAAGACTCATATATTCAGAGGTGGCACATTGGGAAGGTGATTAAATGATAGGGGTGCTATGCCCATCAATAGATTAATCCACTTATGAATTAATAGACTGTTCAGAGTATAGGGCCTCCCTGGAGTCTGGTCACTGGAGCATAACCTAGAAAGATATATTCTTGTTGCTACTTCCTTTCCTTTCTCTTTGCTTCCTAGCTGGCATGAGGTAAGCAGATTTCCCATCATTCCCTCTATTATGTTACTTCTGTCGTAGAGCTAGCTGAACATGGATTGAATGCTCTGAAAATCATGAGCCAAAATAAACTTCTACTCTTTTAACTGGTGGGTGTTGGGTATTTTGTCACAATGATGGGAGAAACTGGTACTGAGATAACTGGGGTCATTGCTCTGACTTTACCTGAGTAACCTGACTATATGATTTAGAAGGTTTTGAAACTGCTTTTCAAAAGTACCTTGAAAGACTTAGAGATACAGACTAGAGAAACTGTAGAATCCTGTAAGCATAGCCCTTTGGATGATTCTTGTCAGAGCTCACGAAATTAGAATGTTGTGGGGAATGAATACAGTAAAGATCAACCTTGGGAGGTTTTAGTTGAAATAAAAGATCTATTGGCAATTGGACTAGAGGCCATATGTGTTACACTCTGTAAAAATTTGTTCACATTTGGCCCATGTCCAGAGACTTTGCTGGAGACTGTTCAAGGGTTATAAACTAATTGATCTGGCAGGCAGCATTTCAAGGCAGCCCAACATTCAGGCTGTGGCTTGAGTACTTCTGGCTACTTTTAACCAGACTTACAATAAGAATTAGGAGCAAGCTGAGCTGAAAGATGTGACTAAGATGAGGTTGCAGTTTCACATGAAAAGAAATACTTGTAGAATTGGGGTAAGGGGGGAATGTAGTTGCTGAAAGATTAGTTTTAAAAGGAAACCAAATATTTTGGATCAGGGCAATATAAAAATGGCTTGAAAGCTCTTAGAAATTGTCCAGATCCCACCTGTAATAGGTTCAAAGATATTTTAAAAGATTTTTTAATAGATTCCAAGGAAATTCCATTTATTTAGAAAGCCATCTTGGCACTCAGAGGCTACTGCAGCCTTGATCCAAAGGGGCCAGGCTTCTGCTCAGACTGGTGGCAGACTGTGACAACATCCACATGGTTCTGGTTTTATAGCCATATATAAAGAAGAGTGATGGATTATAAAGACTTCCTCCCAGATTTCAGAAGGTCTGGGAGGCCAAGCAGAAAGATATGAGAGCTTTTCAGTCCAGGAGCCCATGAAAGAAATGATAGTAAAGCCAAAGAAGTAATGGAAACTCCAAGAGGCTGAAGATACCAGGCATATCTGCTGAAGAAAGCCACAGGCAGTGAGTAAAGCCAGACCAAGAGAGGCCGTGTGGACTGCATTCACAAGGATGAAGTTACGTAAGCTCTCCGATGCTCAGTCTCACCACAACTTGCCCTGGGTGCTGGACATGAAGCTATAGAACTTAATGTTTAGCCTGATGAGTTTCAGTCTTGCTTTGGCCTCATTCCTTCCTGTCCCCCTATTTCTCCATTTTGGGAAGGGAATGTTTATCTAGTATCATTGTATTATGGAAATATATAACTTTCTTTTTGATTCTTACAGGAGCTCGTAGCTCCTATTGGGCTTGGATTTTCAGCAATGTGGAACTGTTAGGATTTTGATACCTCTTGTAGATGGACCAAATGCATTTTGAAAAATTAAATGAACATTAGCCTTTGGGGTGCCAGGAGCAGAATACGGTGGCCAGAGTCATGGAAAGAATTAAGTTCATGAGCTGAGGTACCACCGTGTTATGGTTTAGATCTAAAACAGCCTACAGAATTCTCATGTGTTCAGAGGTGGGGCTTTTGGGAGGTAATTTTATTATCGGTATGTTATCCTCATCAACAGAGACACCCACTAATGAATTAATATGCTGTAAGGGGCAGCAGCTGTTTGGAGGTTGGTCACCTGGGCCATTACCTGAGGAATGTATTCTTGTCCCTAGCTCCTCTCCTCTGTCTCTGATTCCTGACTGACATGAGGTGAGCTGCTTTTCTCTGCCATACCCTTCCACCATGCTGCTTCTGTCTTGAAACCATCTGAACATGGACCGAATTCTCTGAAAACTGTGAGCCAAAATGAACCTCTGCTTCTTTAAGTTGTGGGTGTTGGTTATTTTGTTCCAGCAACTGGAAAGATATACACGTTTATAAAGAATCAACAGTTAAATAAGAACCTTTGAAATAATTTATATGAGGCAACAAGTGGTGACAAATTTCTGGATGCTGCTTTGCTATTAATCTTTTAACCACCAGAGCAGAAAGCAAAGAGTTTGCAGGAAGAAGACCATATCAATAAACCACATAGCATGGAAGCAAGCGGAAAAGAAAATGAAGTGTAAGGTTGGGCATTCAGATGTATTTAGTAAAGTTGCTAAGAGATGGCATAGTATTGAATTATTTGTAGACAGCTGGGCAAGGGTAACACAAAATGTGTGATGAATCAAGAATGCAAGGACAGAAAGCTATACTGTACTTCTCTCCTGGATTTCTGTGAGTACCTTAGTCCTTTTCCACAGCTTCTGTAAATCCTTTCCTGATCTCTGCACACATTACTTACCACTTGCTTTTTTGTGCCATCATTGCTACTGTCAAATATATATGTGATAAAACTGATCTAATAGGTCTTTGCTTTTATAGCTGACTCCATTGTCTGCTACTCTTCTTGAAGTTAGGATTTATGCTATAATTTCTTTGAATCAAAACTGATGACACAGTGTATGTCTTTTGATTAAATTGAGTAGACTAAAACAAGTAAATGGATGAATGAGTGAATACATGGAGTTTTATCTTTTCCTTAGTGACAAATACTATCAGGTCCTACAGTGTGGTAGACTTGTGGTCACAAATTTAAGTTATAATTATGTTTCTTATCTGGAAATAATGTAATTAATGTTATGCCTATGGATATTTTGAAAACTCTGGATATATTGTAACCTCTCATATAATTCAAATTTAATAACTGGAACAAGAAATTGCTAGATTCTACAAATGATAAATCCAAACAATTAATTAATTGACCTAAGATTCTAACTACATGGAAGGTGGAAACATGGCAAGTTTTCAAGTATTATCTAAATTTAAGAAATGCCACATTTACAATAAATTGACATGTGTCCCAAATTCATATGTTAAAGCCTTAAATTCTAACACCCAAAATTTAACTGCATTTAGAAACAGGCCCTTTAAGGAGTGACTAAGTTAAAACCACTGGTGGTGGGGGAGGGGCACGCTAATCAAACTGACTGGTATCTTTATAAAAAGAGAAAGATAGGGACCTGGGATTTAGCTCAGCGGTTTAAGTGCCTGACTGGCAAGTGTGAGGTCATGAGTTTGATCCCCCCACAACCCCCCCAAAAAATAAAATAAAAAATTAAAAGAGAAAGTTTGGCTAAACAATGAGGTACCATGGAGAAAATGCTAGTGATGACCTAGTAAAGAAACAGTGGGAAGGTGACCATTTGCAAATAAAGACAGAGGTTTCAGGAGAACTTAACCCTGTCAAAACTGATCCCTTGAACTTGGACTTGCAGCCTTTATATCTGTAAAAAATTGAATTTGTGCTGTAATTCATACTGTCTGAGGCATTTTGTTACGACAAGCTAGGCAAACTAACAGCATGATATTCATTTTTCCTTCTTGATGATGTTGCATCATCTTGCTTCTTCATTGTCTATGAAGACTTTCCTTTTTGACATTTAATTGGCTTTTACTGTTTAGCAATCAGGAAGCATATGTAGATGATGCCCAAGCATGTAGGAATGTACTGTTAAACATTCTGCCATAGATATATGGAAAAAAGAACTACATAAGTGGTTCAGTGATATATGTGGGAAACAAATACTCTACAAAATGATGTTAAAATATATGCATTCATTTAAAATCAGCTATTGATGCTAATTTGATGTATTTGCTCTTGCAGTCACATAGGACCCTCTTTTTTTTTTCAAGTTTAAAGATTCGAAATATCCAAGGATGAATCTCTTTTTAACATAGCTATAAGTTATTGTCAAATCTTTTATAAACTTTGAGTGGGAGAATTTTATAAGAAATTACTAGGGTGACTTGTTTCAATGTATAGTAATACATTTAAACTGCATTTAAGTAGAGATGAGAAAAATATCAAAGATTACAGCAATAAACATTAATTTCTTCTGAAAATGTTTAACATTTTTCATGTATACTTTTATGTTCACTTTTATCTTATATCATTTAATGAGATGATGTTCTAGTTTAAGTGTTTTTTTTTTTTAAGTTATTTTAGAAGATAGAATTTAGCCCTCAAGGTGTATTAGACTTTTGGATGTCATATGGCTTTTGAACTCCTTATCTTTCATTTATTCTGAAGGGTTGTTAGAATTATTCATTTGGAGGAAAAGGAGAACTAATTTGTAATTTAGTTTTTCTTCCCAACTTTGATCCAGTTGATTGCAAGAACATTAACTATTCTTTATAGTTACATTTTTTGGCTTTTTCCCTTGAAGATCAGCAACTTGTTAAAATGAATGTCCATTGAGATTTTATTATTGTAACTATTTCCCTGGCATTTAATTTTGCAAAAGTATCCCAGTGACCTCAAAGAGTTTCACTTCAGCTTAGGAAGTGATGTTTGCATAAACAGAAATAGATACTGGTCATGGGAAAGTTTATGGTTTAACTTTTCGATTGCCTTAGAATTTGACCTTGAGAACTGGAACATGGCCTATTTAAAACCATGAATCCAGATTGTCCATTACTTCTGCAGACTCTGCCTCTCCCACACATGCACACACTCACCTGAAATGGATCACAGTTGTGTTCTCTCAATGTCTCAAACTCATATATTTCATAATAAAGCCAGAGTTTTTGTGAAAGCATTAAGTTATTTTGGAAATATATAAAAATTATGTAATTTTTAAAAATGTTTTTATTTTAATATTGTAATAATGTACTTTAATTGGACTTTTAGTGTTAGAAATTCTAGATGATCTTAGTGGAACAAACTCTGTTTAGTGGCTATCTGACTTGGGACAACTGAATTAATTTTCTCTTGCCTCAGTTTCCTTATCAAGCAAAGACTACTGACACTTTGTGTAATACCTGTGCTGATGATGCTTATGTGACAGTGTGTGAAATTGTTGTTATAGTTAAGTGTTCCACAAGTTTGTTATTTTTATCATTGCAATTATAATTTTTGTTTCAGAGTGCCTTTCATGGCACTCATGTGAGCATGTTCCTATTAGTAGATTATAGAAAAAAAAATACATGAAGGAGATTCAACCTGTGTAGTTAGGCCTTCATTCGTTCATTGAACAGGTATTGATTGAGTACACACTCTGCCAGGCTCACTTTGTCAGTGAGGGTATGTGCCATGGCAAGAGAAAGAGGGATGGATTCTGCCATCCTGGAGGAATCCTAACATTAAAAAAAACTAGCATACAGCTAATAAAAACCACTCAGTTATTCGTAGTGACATCTTCTAACATGTTCTGTCAGAGACAGTTTTATTAAACATTGATTTTTTAAAAAGTCTTAAAATGCTACACCTCATGTAAAACTGTTATTTCTGTACTTCCTACCCTTTGATTCTGGTCAGTTGTCACCTTTTGTTTTTTGCAGATCTCATGAGGCTTTTCTTGAATTCATTTTGTTATGAGTAGACTCTATTATATTTGTTCTCAAAGCCAGTATTTACATAAGCATTTTGGAGCTCACTTCAATGGTACCTAATCAGCTGTTCTATCCCAATTATGAAATCTTAATCAGAAAACAGTTTGCTAATATTGTCAAGATTTGAGAATGCTTAAAAATCACTCAAAGTTTAGTTTGATTCATCAAGATTTCCATCAAACTGGGCAATTGAAACTGTGTCTAAGAAAAATAGTACAATTATGAAAGCAAATGAAAACATGATCTGGATTGGGACCAAGTGCCTTTCGAAGTGGAATGTACTGAGAAGCATTAGGCTAATATATGCTGGAAGGCAGGCTGTATCTCCAAGCTGACATTTTCTTTAGTTATTTTTGTCTTATGACTGATAGTTCAGAAGTTTTGCTCTTTAATGGAATCATAGTCAGAACATAAAGCTTTTATAAGATGAGGACTGAGTGTGTTTCATATATAAAAAGACACTCTGGGTCTTGAGTATAGCTCTAGGGACAAAGAACCAGCCTAAGGAAGAATAGCAAATGTGAAAT
>RJWT010041211.1:0-12366 GCA_004365215.1 Cuniculus paca
CTAGATGTTTCCCCAAAACCACATGAAGTCTTAGGTGAGACTTTTTCCAGAAGTAGCTGAATCTGAAGTGTGTGATTGATTCATGGTGCAATGCTAAGATTAAAGGTGCTAGAATTAAGGGTGAAAATTATTACATCAGACCACTGATTGGATTGGCACCACCCTAATCTCAGTAGACTGGATATGATATAAGGGACAGAAACAGACTTGCCTCCTCTCTTGCTTGCTTTGTTACCGTTTGCCTGCCATGAACTGTTCTCTTCTGTACAGCCACCTTGCCTTGGAGCCAGCCAGTTATACACTGAAAACTCTACAAACTGTGAGCTAAATAAACCTTTCCCCCTTTAACTTTAGGTGTCGGGTGTTTTGTCTCAGCAATAAGAGGGAAGATACTAAGACAAAAGCCCTAATTTTCAGTGCTTCTAGATCCTCTTTCTCTCCCAAAGCACCAGAAGGGTCTTCCCCTGAATGTCCTTTATCTACCTACAGACTGGTTTGCCAAAGGGGAACTCAACTGTCTTCAATTTTCTTTCTGAAAGTTCTTTTACCAAAGAAGAATAAACTCATATTACAGAGACAGAAAATAAAATTCAAACACTGCATCTAGAGCACAGAGGAACTTTGTGTCAGGCCACTGTGTTTTTCCAAACGCATTTATCTCTTTCAAGAATCATTTAGTACCTCTCCATTATGAAGAGGGCATTTCCTCAATCATCTGCCCTCCTTTGAGTTTTATTTATTATTATTATTATTAATATTAGGTATGGTTCCAGTCTACACATGCACATTAATAAGTTTGTTAGTTTTTCTCTTGTTAATCTTTTGTTAGTTATTTCAGAAGACTCAGATACTAATGTTTTAGAAGGAAATGTTGAACTTTCCTACATTAAACTGACTTCTGTTTTTGGAGCATCAGCCATAAGCTGACACCTTTGTCCTACAGGAAACTAATGATAAATAGGGTAGTTAATATAGTTAATTAAATGAATTCCTCTGGTGTTGTCTCCACACAGGTAAGGGCCTAACTCAGTGATGGTGAACCTTTTAAAGCTTTTCAATGTTACCAACAGTAGTGCCTGAATTTGCCACTGCTGGCCTAAAGTTAGCTGCAGTAATCAACATTTTTCTTCCTTGTAGAAAGAGGAAGAGGGGAATCTTGGTAAATCTGTGTATTGCTCTTAGTAATACACAAGGAAGACAGAGAGTTTTTCATTTACCTACTTCTTTTCAGTTCTAATTGATCCTTAGCCCAGGGTGGCATACTTCAGATGGTACATCATGCTGCTTCTAACATCTGTCACTTATCCCCCGACTGACTGCTCTCTCCATTGCTCCCTGATCTTCAGCCATGCCAACATTTGATTCACAATCTTCTCCTTCATTTTTTTCAGTTGTCAGACCTTACTAGCAAGACATTTCCTGACTGTGCTACACTAAAACACAGCACAGAGCCATGCATTTTTTATTGGTACATGTTTGTAGTACACAAAGATTACATTCATCCTGAGGATTTGGTACATGTACATGACACATCTCAATTCCTTTTTAATCCCTGCCCACTCCTGTCTCTCCCTCCCTGCATCTCTTTTAGTCTTCCTTGAGTGCTGACTCCACAAATATCATCAAACACAACTTGTTCATATAAAAGTTAAAGTGATTGTTTTCCATACTATGAAAGCATCCTACACTGAAAGAGTTTGAAGCAACTTGAAGAAAGGAAGGATGCTTGAATTTTATTATGATAGTCAAGTTTGGTTTTAGTCCAATCCTTCAATGCAGGGAGAGAAACTTGACTAGGATTGAATAATATCATCATATGGCATTCTAAGATTATTGGTTACAGCATGTATACATTAATTATAAAGAGGTCAAAGAGTTTTAAGGTGTAGAATACCTGAGAGGGTTGCTAATAAATAACTGATAGATCTTTTACAAAATTCCTATAATTAACAATAAAATGATTTGCCTAGGCAGAGTCTTTTGCATTAATGGTTATGCTAACAAATATATTAAAGAGTTAGAAACAATATTACATTGATAATGCATACCCACGTTTATAGCAGCACAACTGACAAAGTTAAATCTTTGAAGCATCCTATATGTCCATCAAGAGATACATGGATAAAGAAAATGTGGCATTTATACACAATGGAGTACTACTTCACTGTAAAGATACCCTTCAGTCATTTGTAGAAACATGGATGCACCTTGAGGCCATAATGTTAACTGAAACATTTTAAACACAGAAACTTTAATATCACATGGTTTCTCTTATTTGAGAAACACAAACTATTAATAAAGAGCAAAATAACAGATAGGTAATAGGAAGTAGGAAGATAGATCTTTCTCGAATGGGAAGGGGATCAGGAGATGGATGGAGGAGGGAAGTAGGGGGGGAGGAAAAGGGGATGATAAAAGAAATAAAGATGTGTTCTGTACATGTAGCAAATTCCCATCAGGAAAATAAACATTATGTACTGCAAACATGTTATAGAAATAAAAATAATAAACTTATGCTAATATAGTTCATGAGTTGTACATGAGGTATACAAACCTCCAGCGATGAATGAAGATGGACAATTTAGCTCTCATTCATCAACTACAGTAAAATTTCTGGAGAAGAGAGATTTTGTATGTGTTGTTCACACACCTAGAACAAAGTAAGGCTTGTCATAAGCTCTCACTAAATACACCTGAATGAGGGAAGTTGCCAGCTCCACTCAGTAGAAGTAGTGTTAAGAGGTGATCTACAAGAAAAATAATCGTTACCCACTTTTGTTTTTCTCCACAGCACTTTTCACATGTTTTATATTCTTCGTTTATTTGTATACCCTTATTAGGATACAACTTCCAAGGAGGTGAAGAGTTGACTTATTCTTACTGAACCAACTAAACTTAAATCAGCACCAGAAGCAGTATACAGGATGCATTTAGCAAGTTTTGTTGGATTAAGTGAAATTGGTTAAAGTAATAGCTTTTTTTTTTTCACTACAAGGTTTTCTACAGGGTGCTTTTTTGCAGGTGTTCTTATTGATGCTTCACACTAATTTTATGGATTAAATAGTATGTTTCTTATTAAATAAATGAGGAAAGAAATTCACAAATGTGCAGTGACTTGAACCAGGTCACAGGACTAAGGTATGTCAGCAAGAGGATTTGAAGCAAGATTGTGTGTTTACCTAGCTTAAGCTCTCATCTACTGCTCTGTTTAACCATTTACCTTTGAAATACACTTTTCTTTTTAAAATTATAATAATCTTCACTTACTGAGAATTCATTTTTTTCTTGAACATAGTTAACTTTTCATTTTCTTGCCAATGCTGAATGTCAATAATTTTTATTTTTAATCTGAATATGAGCTAAAGAGAAGACAGATTACAGTTTATTGTCTTTCTTTGTCTGTAAAAAGAAATCTTCCCATTAATGGAAATGTTTCTCAGGTTCGAAAATCGAGACAAAAGCAATGATTCTCCTCTTTGTGTGACAACTTTCCTAAACTATAAGAGATTTCTGAGATTACACCTCACTAAGTTTCTACAAATATATTTTGGAGTAATGAAGCTGAAGCCATGGAAAATAAGAGTAAATTTAAAAACTCATTCTGACAGAATAAAGAGTATAATTTTTATTGTCATTTTAATTTTCCTCTATTTTCATATTCTACAATTTTTACTACTGAACCCAAAACATCATAGAACACATGAAGTAAGTGGCTAGAAACCTGTATTTCTTACAGAAAATAAATATAGCAAAGTAAAAAAGTAACTCACTTCTAATGCCTTCTTTAAATTTAAATTTTCTTTGGGCTTAAAGATGATGTAACTTCTTCCAAATATGACTATAACGTTTTTAAAAAAGGTTAGATTTCTAGCTTTGTATGTTGATACAAAACTGCATTCTTCTATGCTTGTTCCTTGTAACGGCTAACCCTCTCCTTATAAAGGACTCAGGACAAAATACGGCACCTTGGCATTGAAGAAAACCAAAGAAGTAGGAAGGAAACTCTCCCTGTCCTCTCACCTTCTACCCTAAGCAGACCATAAAGCCTAGGAGGGTCACTCTCCACCTTCAAAAATGAAACTGGAAAGAGAATTTTCATGTATTCTTTCCTTTTTTCTTTTAACCCAATTTCTAACAATTTTACTACACAGAATAATTTATCTTTCAGAATATCAGCTCAATTGAATATATTGTTTAAACATAAAATTAACCTAATTGTTTTATGTTAGGAAATTGGAAAATTACTCATCCATATAATTCTCCATGAAGCGTGTAAAAATTCCAAATTTACATTGAAAATTAATAAATTATAAGTATTTAAGCTAAATACAATTTTTAAAGAACAAACTTTGCTTTTGCATTGTCACCATCACTCCTTTTAGGTCTCTTATTTGAGATTCAAACAACAGCAGGAAAGATTGCTTGACCAATAACAGAATTGAAAAGTGGCTAATCTGCAAAAGTAGTGTACTTGTTGCCAATTTAGATCCAAAGAAAATATAAAATGAATTTACTGCTCCATATTATAAAAGCAAAACAAATTGTAATGTATAAGTATACAAAACATATGCTACTGTAGTGAGAACTAAATTATTACTAGTGACAATTTCAGGATATAATAGATGAGATTAAATACAGTTGCTTGAAAACATATTTATGCAAACCTATCTCTAAAACTCCAATAAAAAAATTAAAGAGGTAAAATATATAAAATTATATGGGCAAGAAAACTGTGAAAATGTGAGAACCTATAATAGATATGAAGCAATTCTATAAACATGGAAAACTATGTTTCAGATGATTTTTGACTCTTCATATTTGAAAAATATCAAGGTTATGTGATCACAGACAGAAACCAACAACATATAGGTGGTCATAGAATAGTGCATTCTTTACAGAGGAAGAAACTAAAAAGAAAAGAAAATGTCACCATTATTAGTAATCATTAATTGCAGAAAGCTATATAAAAGTACTGTATACAAGGAAAGGAAATATTTTCTAATAGGCCATATGGTATAATTATGAAGTGTTATTATTGTTACTGAGTATCAATTTAAAAGTACCCATGTGAAAATGAAAAATGGATGGGGATAAGGGAGTGTATGTGCTTGGATAAGTGGCAAGTCTGAGATAAGTTCTTTCAGTCACAGTGAGAAATAAATCATATCTAAATTTTGAATGTCAAAAATTTATGAACAGCTGAGGATTTAGCTCAGTAGCCTATGTGACTGCCTGGCAAGCGCAAGGTTGTGAATTCGATCCCCAGTGCCAAAAAAAAATTATAAACATGTTTAGAAGTACAGACAGAAATATGAAAATAAATAACTACAGTGGGACTAGGGTGGAATGGATTGAACGCAGTATGTTTTTTTTTTCTTTTTTCCTGTAGCCTTGTAACATTATTTATGTGATAGGGTTCAATAGGGAACCTCAGCATATTAAATATTTTAAGTTTAAGGTCACTTTACTATTTCCCCACTTTTCTCTCCTAAAGGTGATTAAAACAGGTCATGGCACTCTCATGTGAGAAGTGCCTTCCCTAAACCCAGAAGAAAAGAGCGTCCTTAATTCTGTTGATAAAACAAGCCTTACTATGCTTTTTTCCAGTTAATTATCATTAGTTCATAGACCTAGGCCCTATTAAATGTCTCCATGACTGTCTGCTCTTCATCACACACACAAAAAACAAAAACAAAAAAACAAAACAAAAACAAAAACAGGCAATTTACTGGTTTTTTCCATCATCGTTTCCTTTTGGTGTCTTCTGTGTCATGGGAAATATATATTAAACTAATGTGTTTGCCTTTCTCTGGGTAATTTCTCTTTTGTTATTGGTGGCATAGCCATGCATCTAGGATGGTAAAGACAAAACAATTTTCCTGTCTTACACAAATGTTAGAGCATTCTACATATATTCATTTGATCAAAGAAAAATATAAAGAGAAGATACAAGAAAAATTGTGGTTAGTGAGTACCGCTATACACAAAAGTAATTTTGAGAGGGAGAAATTAAAAAAAAACTAGCTCAATTAATATCTAGATGAGGCATGCAGTATGGTGTGAGGGAAATGTATGGTTTGAACGGTCCTTGATACCTAGATTATCAGCATCTCCTTAAATATAACAATTGGGTTTTGGCTTAGTCACTTTCTTTGTTCCTTTTACCCATAATTTAAAGGAGGAGGGGTTTACCAGCTCCAAGGGAAAAACTGAACACGGGAGGAAAACTGCTTATAATCAAGAGGCCAGGAAGCAGACAGACAAGGGAGGAGCCAGACTTACTCTCCTAGGTCACACCCCCCAGTAGCTGCCTCTTCAAACCAGGCCACAGACCCTAACCATAGGCTCAGCTAGCAACTGAATTCATCAGCGGGTGAACCTACTGATGAGTACAATGTGTCATGATTCAATCACCTTTCTAAAGGCCCGCTTCTAAGCTCATGAGAGTTGTGGGGGACCTTCTAGATATAAACCAAAATATGCTTGTTATTTGACTTTTTTAATGCTTAGTTTCCTTCTTGTATAAGGCAGTGAGTGCTAAAATCTACCAGATATAATTATAGAACATTAAAATCTACCATATCCACTTATAGAATATTAACATCATAATACATAAAATGCCTAACACAGTGTTTGGCATATTGTTTAACGCGTATAATGTATGGATTTTTAAACAAAGTCTCTCGCTAGAATTAATTTTTTTAAAGATAATCGACACTGTTTCCTTTATGGTAAATGTCAATGATATTCCATATGATTTCATGAGATTTTGCATCTGCTATTTCTGGCCACCAATCACAAGATTTAATGTCTTTAAAAATATTTTAAAAATTAATTCCCTTGATCCCAAAATATTTCATATACTAATAATGCATTCCTCACAGCTTAAATATTAACCCTGGAGCATTGTAGCTCTAAAACCAGTTAAGACCAGGTGTTTTGTGGCAGATTTTAGTGTTATTTATGAGCCTTCAGTGAGGAAACATGAGATTGAGTTATCTTACCTTAGAGTGTTTCCCTAAGTGAATAATTCAATAAACATTAGCTAGTGGATAGAAGGAACAATGAGTGAAAGATGAAAGGAAAAATCAAATGTCGTATGTGTGAATAATTTGTGGACCTAAAGAGCAACAGTTGAAATAGGGAGCTGATCAAAGGCTAAGAAATTCCAGTAGTAAATGAACAAACAAGAAGCCAAATGTTAATCATTATATTCAAAGCAGTTGATATTGAATACCCAGTGCTCTGCCAAAATCAACTAATCTTTTAGAAAGCCCGTTTGGTCCTATCTATACTCCATAAGACACAATGCCAAGTAGGCCTTTCTTGAGACACCAGAATGAAAGGGAAAGAATTTTATTCCTTTTAGCGCTCAAAATGTGTAGAATCAAACCACTAAATTCAGGTTAAGAGCAATTATTTGAAATGAATGACTTATGTATGGTTCAGCACATGCTTCTTCATATTCTGTGTCATAATATGAAGATTTGCTATATTTTTCCTTTGTTTTATGCTTATTTTTTCTTTTCCTCTCATCTCTTTTTGTACTTCAGACTGAATTTTGGAATTTTCCACCTTCACCAGACCATGACAAGTCTTGTCTTGAATACTGAATTTTAAAAGAATAAAATATACTCAGACTCAAGGGGATTCCTAACATTTATTTATTTATTTATTTTAAAGGGAATAAAACAAAACAATACAAAACAAAACACAACAAAGCAAATCAGAACAGAACAATGCAAGCAACACAGGACTTCCAAACACGACAATAGGAAATCAACAATGGCTACCATAATGTTTCTAGTTTTCTTCAACACAGTTGTCCATATCTTCACACACAATAAATTCAAAGAAAACAAAATTGTATAAAGTCAATCAAAACAAAATAATGAAAGCATTACTGAACTTCAAAACAAGACAATAGGAAATCAACAATGGCTATCATAGTATCTCGTTTCCTTCAAAATAGCTGTCCATACCTTCACATATATTGAAATCAAATAATAGAAAACAGACTAAAACCAACCTCAAAACAAAAAAATGAATGCATTACAATGCAATCTCAGAACTTAATTTCATCAGTGTAATATTTGGCTACAAGCTCAGTTATGGTGATCAGATGGCCCTAAACCATATGTTATTGGTCAAATAATCATAGTACTGTGACTTAGTTTCTCCATCTCCTAGTCATATGTGCAGATAATCTCGAAAACAGGGATAATTATACCCACTTTGTAGAGTAGTGGAGTGTTAAATAATATCTTTAAAGTCCTTAAAAAACAAGACTTATACCTGTAAAACATTTTCAAAGTCCTTTGAAAGACAATTTTTACTCTTAGGGGAAGATTCACACTAATCTAACAAATGAATCTATAGTTCAAGATTTATTGACATATCATGGGGAACAGTCGGTGAAACTTTTAGCCTGTCATTCTTTACCAAAAAGAAAATCACATGTGAATTATAACCAAGACACTGCTTATGGAGGCAGTATAATTCACAGGTAGCAATAGTGTGTTCTAATGTGATAATGTGTTTAGAATCTTCTTGTGTAGCTTTCTTTTTTCTTGGATAAAAAGTAAGCAACATCTATAATGAGTCTTTCAGAAAAGAAGGAAGAGAGTGATTTCTCTAGGTCTTACAGCTCATGGTTATTCTTTTGTTGTTGTTGGTACTGGTGGTGGGTTTTTATTTTTATTTTTTTTTATTTATTGAGATAGGGTCTCACCATGTAGTCCATGGTGACCTTGAACTCACTACATAGCCCAGGATATCCTCAAACTCTTGGCAATCTCCTGCCTCAGCCTCCCAAGTGCTGGGATTATAGGCATGCACTAACACCCCTGGCTTGGTTCACTGTTGAACAGGGATTTAGAAGCGACTTTTGTTTAAAGCACTCTTCACCTGGAACTGCACGTTGTCTGACAGGTAACTAAAACAGAATTAAAGCTCGGCATTTCTGCCTTCATATTGCATCTATCTTAAACTTTGGGTCAGATCCTGTGGGCCAGGAGAGAAGAGGAGCAGAATAGGTCAGAGAGACCTCGCTTCTGAGGCCCTCTGATGTCCTTTGGTTTATATTATTGGTCGTCCTGGCTCCCTTTCCTGTTGTATAGTAATGCTCAGAATGGTCTTGAAAGTGTTGAAGATTATCCAGTAGTTGATTTGAAACCTTGAATAAGTATGTGAAGCAGATACCTCCTCCCATAAAATGAAATACAAAATTAGTGAACTGCAGATTTCACTGGATGGTTAAACCACTACCAGGAAATTTGATAAATAAGAATCAGATGTGGCATGAGCTTATGAGGAAGTCTATAGGTGTTGAGTGAAGAAAGTAAATGCCACCAAACGAATGATAAGAGTCACAAAAAATAGTATTTTGAGCAAAAAGTTTAGATTAGAAAACACACAATAGAATACATACTATTTTTATTCTTTTGCATAAAGAAAATATTTAAAAATATGATATAATTGAAGATTAAGGGATAGATTTTGAATGAATTTATTTTTATTTCATAGAATAGTCTGTAAGTGCATTTACAAGTCCTCAACTGCTCTCCCTAATATAATCACTTACATGTTAAAAGGTGAGCAGATTTTGACATCAAAAACTTAGATTGGTGATTTTTTTAGATTTATAATTGTATAACTGCAAAGCTATCATTATCATCTTGGTCAGGAGGTAGCCAGTTCCTTAATGTGATGAATGTCTGTGCGCTTTGACAAAGAAAGTCAGGACCCCAACATCGTTAAAGATGGAAGGAAATGAGTAAACATGAGGTGGCCACTACATGGGGGTCAGATGAACCAGCATGGTGCCATGTGGTAAAGTTCAGGTCATGGACTCCACAATAGGATACCTGGGCACTTGAGCAAACAGTAACAAGAAAGTCACTTTCCCCCTTTACCCTCCCACCTTGGAGCATGGAATAGGTCGTAAAACCTAGGAAAGGTTCTCTAAAGTTCCCTTGAGCAAGTCTTAAGACCCTCATTTAAGAAGACTCACGCTTAGATCAAAAGAGCAGAATGGATCTTATTTTTGAAGACCAGGAATGCAAAAGAGAAACATAAAAGAATCTCCTTACCCCACTTTTTACCACAGCATCTTTCTTCTCTATCCAATCAGGCTTAGCTACAACTATTCACATCTCCATCAAACCTGCAATAGAAAAAAGATACAGATTCATCTCTGTCTTTGGGTCTTCATTATTTGAAAGTTCCTGTGTTATGAAAACTTATTTATTAACCACATATGCATACTATTCTCTTTTTAATCTTTTGTTAATAAGGGCATCAGCTATGAACTAAACAGGGGAAGGAAAGATATTTTTCCCTATAGAATGTGACACGTAATGAAGGATGGGTAAGATATCCCACTTGCTCCATAATCTGCAGAAGAGTTTCTGGACAGTTGACAAAAACCAGATGAAAGGCAAGAATTCTGATCATGATTAGGTCTCCCATATAGGTATTTACAGTGCCTGAGAGAAGAAAGTAAAAAATTATTCTAAGATTGACTTAATGGGGCCAGGGAGTTAGCTCAGCGGCATAAGCGTCTTCCTGGCAATCACAAGGTCATGAGTTCAATCTCCGATACCAAAACAACAAACAAACAAACAAAAAAAAACAAAAAAAGATTGACCCACGAATCTGAAAAATTTTAACTCTATTGGCACCACTGTGTGGTATCTCAAAATGATGCTTCTTAATTTTTTTTTTCCTATCATGGCATACATAGAAAATTTTAATATGTAAATGAAATTCTTGCATAAATGAATATGTTGCACATGACTGAATAAAATAGACCAGTGACTCCTGCCCTTGTGAAAATGTGGCTAACTTATAAAAAGCATTTTCTTTTCCATGAGATATTTCTGTGAAGTGACTGCCGAGATGCAAACTTTATTTCCCAGCTTTCTTTGTATATAATGGTCTTGTGGAGACTAGTTCTCACCAGTCAAATGCAAGTAGAAACAACACGTGATGCTTTGTGAATGAAAACGGTAGAATAAAATTAGGTGGCAAAATAGAAGGTGAGGAGAACTTTGGTGAGTAAATCATCTCATAGAGAAAAAGCACTTGCTGACCAGAACCATTAATTTTTTGATAGTTCTATAAGCCAGATATAAGTTACTGTAATAGTTTGTTGCACCATTGGGACATTGTTATAGGTTCTAGCAGTATCTTAACTAAAACATACCTCATTTCAAGGCCTGAGATGATCAATATTTCACCTCACCTGTTGTGCATTCACAGTAAATGGTGTGTCCTGTATTTTACCTTTACTCTATCACTAAGTGCTTCTACTTCATTAATGGTTCGTATTTCAAGAGAGAGAAGAGAACTAGCATTAATTAAAGAGCTATTATTAGAAACCTGAGCCTTAATATTAGCACCATCCCGAGATTCTTTTCATATATGTTTTGTATAATTTTATGTAAAAATTCAATTCTAATTTTCTGATGCCATGTCAATCCTTTCCCCCAATGTTTTACTTTACCCATTTCTAGCAACACATAATCCTACAGTAATGTTCTTATCTTGGGCCAGATCAATTAAGAAGTTTAAAAAGATCAGAGAACATCACTGTTCTGTAATATCAGTAATAATAATTATTATAATAAATAGAAGATTCATGTAGCCAGTTAGGTCAAATTCTTTCAGATTTACGTTACTAGATTTAAGGCTTTAAAAATATCACCATTTTCAGTCTCTGATTTGGCTTAATTCTGTCTCCAGGTGGTGCTGTCAGTTTTAATCTAATAACACTTTAACAGGTATGTCGTCAAAGTAGAGAGTCCACCTCTTTGATGGCTTACATGAAAGTCCCTATGTTTACTCAGTGACCTTATTGTTCTAATTTTGGTCATATGCTAAGAACCAAACTAGTCACTTTGCAAAAGGAATGGAAAATTGATTAGCTAAGCATCTGTTTTCTGAGGTACTTCTGGGGCTCTAAGTGAATTTGGTTTTATCCAAACTACATGGAATGAGAATGAGGAAAGTTGTTTCTGTTTTAATATTTAGACCTTTGATCAATTGTGACAAGTTTAGTGTGTTGTGACAGACATGAGTCTAGTTTTAGTCTTTGGCGTGTGTAATGCCAGCTTTTCTAGCACCATTTATTAAAGAGGTTATTTATCTTCCAGTGGACATGTTTGGCCTCTTTGTCAAAGATAAGGTGGCAGCCGGGCGTGGTGGCTCACACCTTTAATCCCAGCACTCGGGAGGCTGAGACAGGCGGATCGTTGTGAGTTCGAGACCAGCCTGGCCTACAAAGTGAGCTCAAGGCCAGCCTGAACAGCATATTGAGACCCTGTCTCAAAAACAGGGCTGGGGATCTAGCTCAGCGGTCTAAGC
>RJWT010041212.1:0-12366 GCA_004365215.1 Cuniculus paca
AAGAATACTAAAGGATATTCTAGAGAGAGAGAAAAAGGACCATGGCCTCAGGAACAATGGCAGAGAGGCTCCATCAAGTAGGGCCAGTCGATTGAATGGAGAGGAAAAATAGGAAGCCAATGGCAGGAAAATAGCATGTCAGAAACAATGCAGTGAAAGAAGACCTCAATGCACCATAGAAAGAAACACAGGCAGAATGGCTCAGGAGATAGGACCCATCAATATGCTCTATACAATAAATACATTTAACTAGAAAAAAAATTCATAGACTCAAAGTCAAAGGAGAGAGGACAATGCCCTATGTGATAGGGAGCCAGAAAAAAAGTAGGGGTAACTTGCCCATCAACTGCAGAATGGACGAGAAAGACATGGCATTTTATGTGGTGGAAACCTATTCAGCTATAAAGGTAGATAACCTCAAAGCTCTTGTAGGTGAATAGAGGCAACCTGAGATCATGCTCATGGATGAAATAGTTCAGAGTCACAAGGGTGAATTTCATGTTGTCTCCCTAGTATAACAAAACTAAAGGAGTTAGTGGGATCCAAAATGCACAATACATATTGGGAAAGTCAAAGTGGAGGAATTATCTAAAAAGGGAAGGAAGTGACCACTGCTAATCTATTACCATTATTTGAAACTTATATTGTCTTCATTGTTCTGATTAGTTTCACTTTATTCTGTTTTGTCTGATTTCATTATACTTGATGGCATGGACAGCTATTTTAAAGATAACAAAATATATAATTGCAGCCATGAAGGTTGTCCAATTATCTTGTTTAGAGACCCTGTATTGCTTTCATTGTTTTGAATTAATTAAAGATATTATACAATAAAAGATAAATAAATGAATTCATATTCATGTTTTTATAGCAGTGCAATTCATAATAGCTGATTTGGAAAGATATCCCAGATACTGTTTTCATATGAACAAAGGAGTAATATTAGCCACAAAGAAGAAAAATTCATGTGATTTTCGGGAAAAATGTAACTGAAGACCAAAAAGTTAAATATCATATGTTTTATCTTATATTGCCAACCTACAAATACACATATAAATAAGGCAGGAAACTAAAGGCAGACTTTTAGTGATGAGAAAACAGATTGGGGAAGGGTACAGGAATGAGTAAAGAAGGTAATGGTGATAAAATTAATCATTTTATAACACATACATATACTACAATATCAAATTGTGGATTGTAAGTATATACAAGT
The DNA here is from genome assembly GCA_004365215.1 of Cuniculus paca. Lineage (NCBI taxonomy): Eukaryota > Metazoa > Chordata > Mammalia > Rodentia > Cuniculidae > Cuniculus > Cuniculus paca. Next base: position 1,214 of record RJWT010041212.1, read on the forward strand.
TAACTTGTCAATTATACTTAATAAAACTAAGGATTGGGAGAAAGTTCTTTTTTAACAAAAAAAGTAAGTTACAAATAAGTTCCAGTTAATGCTAGAGCAGAAATATAACTAAGAAGTAAAGTTTGGACCAATATTTCCAACTCTGTTCTTTCCTATGATAAACTAATATAATATAGATTTGATTCACTGGAATAAGATCATATTATGAGCAAATAATTTAGGTAATTAAAATATCAAAATTGAGTAAATATTATCCCCTACAGATATTTTATCAGTAAGAAAAGTGCCAATATTTACCTTAATGTGTAATAAGGGGACAGACATAAAGAATTTGTGTTCAAACTGAGAAAAATCGATCCACATCCCTTAGGTTATATGTGGCATAACATTTTTAAAAGAGAGTTTTCCATACCTATGTCACCTGAAAAATATAGTTGCTATATTGTTTATACAAATTAGAATTCCACAAATGTATTATAAGATTCTGCAGGTGTACAGCTTCTAAGTCTATATCATGCATACAGTTGTTCTTTTCATTTGTAGAATGATGTGCTAATTTAATAAACTTTTGTCTTCATTTTCTCAGAGTAAAACGGTTAAAAAGCATATCAAGTGGTGAATTCACAAGATCCATTCAGAAAAAGTTGTCAGTCTCTGGAAATTCAAAAACAATACATAATAAATATAAAGATGTTTAGTGCTAAAAAGGATTAGTCTTTTGTGAACTAAAAGACTAGACAACTAACTAAAAATAAAATAAAATTCAGAAAAAAAATTTTTTTTGCCTTTTTGAAACAGGGTAGCTGAGGCTATGAGCTACTATGTAGCTGAGGCTGGCCTTGGGCTCACTTTCAAGCCCAAGCTGGTCTTGAATTTGCAACAGTCCTCCTGCCTCAGCCTCCCGAGTGCTCGGATTACTGGAGTGTACCACTGCACTGGGACAGAAAATAATTTCTTAGCAATAGAAGTTGATCTTTGCAAAAGTGATGTCTTAGTCTACTTAGTGATTGATTAAGATTGGTTTTGGAGTCTGAAGTCTGAGATCAGGTAGCCACACAGGGCCTTCTCCCTGCCTCCCAGCATGACTCATGAGAACATGACAGAGGCACAGCCAAGAAAGATAGAATAGTCATGTGGCAAGAAGTTTGGAAGTGGAAGAGATGAGCAGATAGAACTTGTTCTTCCTATATGAACTTAGTTTCACAGAAACTAATCAGGGATCCTTGAGAATTACAGTAACGTCTTCCAAGAGTGGAACCCCTAATAGCCTAATAACTTTATACTTCTTAATTAAACCTGCCACCACTTTAACTCTGCAAAGCTAGGGACCAAGCTTATTGTGAATATTTGGGCTACACACTCAAACCTTGTCCAGAACACAGCAAGCAAATGAGATTCTAGGTTACAGTGCTATGGTTGTTGTGAATTTCCATATATAGAAAAACAAGATTTTCAATTTATTTTTATTATAAGGTTATTCACAGATGATACAGGAAACAGAAATATTCATATTCCTCCTTAAACTTACTGGTACATAAAGAAGTTTACCTCACATAGTGAGACTATTTGTCCTTGATGACTCAGTGTTCTGAGGTCAAGTAAAGAGTGGTCTGCAGTTTGGGTTTTATGATTTTGATGGATTTAACTTGTTTGAACAAGTTCAGCCTTCTAACAAAGAACCAGAGATTACATTATAAGGAGTGATTGCTTTGTTGCAAGTAGACTCTTGGCTTTTTGCATAAAAGATAACTGAAGAACAAATATAACTTTTGTTCTACAGAGTAAAATGATTTACAATAGATCGTGTTTGGTATTATGCCATCTCTTTTTTTATTATTATTATTATTATTTTGAGCAAGTTTCTGGTAGGTAGCAGTGTTTAGGTAAAACATTATGCTACAAGAGTAAAATGTGGTCCTTTGCTGAGGGACTTACTATTAAATTTCCAAGCGATGGCAATGTCTCTTAATAAATTATGCTTTGTAGTGCTTTCATGGAATAGGATCATTCTGCGATAATATTTATATAAAAGAAAATTTATTATACTAAATATTATACAATTGCTAATGGTTACTAATTGTTCAATTGCTAAACTTTATATCAATTTGGTCTTCTAAATTAGAAATATTAATCAAAGAATTGAATTTTCTATGTATGTTAATGTTTTTAAAACTGAACTTGTACTTCATTTTTGGGGAATATATTACTACAAGGTATATAATGCTTCAATCTATGTACTTTGTGTTTATATTCATGATACACTAACATTCATTTTAACATATCTTTCTTATGTCATGTAAGAAAAGTAAAATATATTTTCTAATAATTTGTCTTGTGCATGTAAGTCTATACTTCCAAAGCATTTTTCCATTAATCATCCTATTAAATATTTTCAATAGTCTTTTATGGCAAAGTTTATTTTTTCCTATGTTGTTTATCCAAAAATTATGATTCAGTGTGAGAACCTACATTAATACCAAAGTTACCAGCTCTATTTCCACCAAAATCTTTCTCATACAAGTAAGTGAGGAAACTCGGCAATACACAATATTGATACTACTTGCTTATAACCTAATTAGAAACATTTAGAAAGACTCACGCGCACACACACATACACACATAAAAATACACACACACACACACACACAGACTTTCACCTAGAGAAACAAATTTTTAACTCTTCCCCACTCAGGGTTAATGAAATTTGAAGGTGTCACATTGAACAACTGCCCTGGTCAAGCGTTTTGAATAGCTTTATTCCTTGATACTCCTTCCCCAAAGTTCCTGTACTGTCAGCTATTATAAGCACTTTATAAATGATGTTAATTGTATTCCTTTCACCATAAGGTAAGAACTCCTCACTAAAGCAGAAAACAGGAGTTTGCATGAATGCATTTAGATCAATTCTTGATACATCTATCTATCTCTATTAAGATATTGGAGGTTTTCTACACCACAGTTCAACATGCCATTTTTCTAGTGTACGTCTCCCATATTAAATCTACTGTGTTCGCACATACTGTGAAAGGTAATGTATCTACCCTGTCAGTGTAAAGGATCTGGGCATTGTTGAAAGTTTATGAATACATTACAAACAAATGACAAATTGGATTTTACCAGGTCTTTTCAAGTACATTTCAAATTAAAAGAAAATATTCTGGGTTGTTATGTTTTGTGCAGACATTCTTAGTAACGTGAGAAGCATTCAGGATTTAAATAAGCATAATTTCTCAAAAGATAAAATTTCTAAAAGTATTATCCTGTAAGATGAGAAGCTGAGAATGTCTGCTATACAAATCCTTTTCACAATTATATAATTTGTCAGGGTGTCCTTTGAAAAGAAGATTTAGTACATACAAAAGGCTATTTATATTTTCAGATATTTGTTGACAAATGTCTGTGTACAGAGACCCATAATATTATAATTAGAGCTTTGTCTTTGATGTGTCCCTGTGTAGTCTTGTATGAATAATGCTCAAAATAATATAACTTCACAGTTGACATATCATATGATCCCCTTAAGGCACACAGTGAATTAACCCCATTTTAAAGAGGAAAGCACTTACCGTGGCTGAGATCACAGAGTAAGCAGGTGAACCTATACCCAGAACATAAATTGCTTTCAAGGACAGTTCATCATCTTTGTAATCTTCTTTTTTTTAAAGAATAGCCCTTGTAATCTCAATTGGCACTTTCAATAATCAGTGTGATACACGTACCAACAATGATGATTATCATAGAATACATGCACGTGTCTTGAGATACAATCATGAAAATAACACAGACATTTAAATCAGCTGTGTTTTGAGGCATATAAATTTTGAAATCACCACTAAACTAAAACCTGCACTATAAAGAATAGGAAAACACAATTTGGCTTATAAGCTTCTGATCACCATGCTTCCAAAAGATTACTTGTAAATTTCAATCCCCTTCTGTATATTTTTGTATGTGCAATATATACATAATCTTTCTACAAAATTTTTGAAGAATTACAAAACTGTTAGTAATGAAAAAATGGTTGATGATATTTCAATGTAAAAAGAAGGAACCTCTTGTTCAATTTTTGCTTTTGACTTCTGGGATGAATATAACACAAACAGGCAGATCTGCATCCATGGCTTACCACAGTTTAGAGCATTTGTTATTTTCTAAGCATGAAGTGATTTTCTTCTCAGAATCTTCTTGCATCTCATTGTCAGTCCCCTCAGATCTTAGTTCAGTTGTTTTCGTTTCACTTAAGACCCTCTTACTCTGTTTACATTTAGAATTCACTTCACAGCTGTTTGTTTGATTTCAGAGCACGCATGACAATCTAATGTATCACATTTATTTTCTTTAAAACATTATTCCTCTAATTTTATTGTAAACTCTAAGACAGAAGCATAGTTAAAAACAAAACAAAACCTGTTTTGTACATTGTTATGTTTTTACACCAAAAAATCAAGAATAAATGAAAGAAAACAGTCCTAGAAGACTGAAGAAAGAAACTCAAAGTAACTACAATAATATATTGACCCATTAATTGTCTAACAACTTAACACAGTATCAATATTTAATCTCTGCCACTAATTCATACCCCTCGGTACAACTGACCTATCTGAATGAAAAGTCATTTGGAGCAAAATGTTTTTTAAAAAATGGACAAGAAAGGCTTCTGAGAATTAAAAAGAGAAGCAACATACACAGCCAACCAGAATTGTCCTTGATAGTTTACATTATGTTTTTTCTCATGAGGAATGTTTGAGATTAGAAAACTTGAGACTTGCTGAAGGACTCAGAAACTTTGTGCAGGGAATCCTTGCCCAGCCGCCCCAAGAAACCTGAATGTAGATGGAAAAAGATAGGGCAACCTTAAACTCTGACATCTTAATATTCAAAGTTATGATTTATAAAGTTGTTTGCAGACAACTAAAGGATAAAACAACAAAGCAAAGAATTGTAAATAATGTATCACCTCAAAATATTTTCTAGAAATGGGAAAAAAGAATCAAGTTATACAATATACAGGAACAAATTTCCTATGAGGAATGTAATCATTATGTATACCTAAAATGTACCAATGAAAATCATTTTTTTAAAAATAAAAATAAAAATTATTCCAATCAAAAGAAATAGAAAATGCAGAGGTGCACAACCAAAGCAAAATTTGTTCCATAGTAGATTTTGAAAGTGTTATAATTGGTCTGGTCCAGGTATTTATATTTTTAATTTTTATTTACAAATTGAAAAGTTATTAAAGAAGTAGCCACAAGATTTTTTGAGTTGAGAAAATAGCATACAATTGATAAACCCTTAATACTTCTAAGAATTTTTCAAAAGACATTAATCAAGGAATTGAACACAGAGATAAGTACATTTGATTTGGTATTGCATTTGCAGGGGGATGAAAAACTTTTCTTCTATGAACAAAACTGATAAACATATTTGCTATTATTAAAGGAAACATTTTAGAAACTTACCTAGAGTTTTGCTGTAGTAGGAATCCCATTCTTCCCAGTAGGACTGAAATATATAGTCTTGCAGAAAATAAGATATAGTGTTTTTAACCCTTTCACCAAAAGTCATCTGGTCAGTGAGTTCTGATAAGGCTGCAGGTACGTAGGAAACTGGTGCTGGGATTTTCCCACAGTTTCTCTCTACCGTGGAGCCTGGCGAGAACCTCAGTGTGTACATAAATGGAATTCCTAATTTCAGAGCGATCAGTTCACTACACGGTGTCACTGGGTCTGCTACCACCACATCAAAATCACCTTTCTTAAGTCTTGCCATCAACGTGAGATTGTTTAACACACCATCACAGAGTTGTACATTGATTCGAAAAAAAGCATCTATGAGTTTTCGTAGTTCTTTGTAGAAAGTCCATAGTGTGAGAGCAGTTGGTTTATGGTCCATCCACATTACTATCATTTGTTGAATTAAGGAATCTACATAGCTCTTGCTGACGGAAACAGGTATCTCTTCAAAATTCACTAAAAGATCAAATTCACTAGAGTTGATCAATAGGGTTGTTGAAGAAACCAGTGCAGTCACACTGTGATTTCTCTGAATCAACTCTTCTAGAATGATCTTAATATTTAACCAGTGGCTTCCATCAGTGGGCCAAATTAGCACATTTCCACTTAGTGCCATTTCAGTTAGAGTCAAATTGAAAATCAGGAGCTGGAAAAACTTCTTAGGCATGGTGACATCCACTATTGAAGCCATCCTAATGTGAATCTTTTGGGATGAAAAGAAACCTTTGATGTGTATTTAGGTGGATTGTATTTCAAATAGGATGATATCTATTGTGATGGCTATGCTTACTCATAGTCAGTTGATCTATAGTTAAAAAGGAAAGTGATGCAATTCAAATTCTTATATGCATTAATTACTCCACATAATTACTCCACAATAAAGTGAAATCTAATCAGGTTTCAAAAACAAAAAAAAGAAGAGTACATAAACCTATTTCCATATTCTAATAATAACTATGGTATATAAAATGTCTTCTCAACACAATATATCCTGAAATTAGGTTGAAAATAAAAGTAGTAATTCTTTAAAGGCTACTTTATCAAAAAGTTAGTTGTTTCCATTATAAGTCATTTTGTATACATTATCATATTCAATCTTTTTCAGTTTTGTGTGACCAAAATTATACTCTTTGTTTCATGGAAAGTTAAAGCAAAGTTGACCTACATACAAGTGTATGACAAAATAACAAAGGTGAGAATATATTTACAACATTTGATTCATGGATAAGCCAACATTACTAATACTTCCTCACAGCTCTCATTTAAGAAAAAATGTTAAAATAACAGCCTTCACTTATAGATAGTTTTTTGGAACGTCTCAGGATATTTTAAATTGAAATGCAATCCTATTTATTTCAGAGGAGACAGCTTTCTGCTTTAAGTGGAGGTATTATTGTCTCACACTCTCATTGTTAGGGATTTTTCACTTTGTTTCATTTCACAACTTCATACACAAATGAAAAAATACATCTGTGCAGTAAATTAAAGTAGGGAGATTTAGAAGTTCAGTGTCTGCAAACTAAGAACTACCCTTTAAGTGATATGTGACCCTACAGAATTACTTAAGACTTTCTCCACCTCAATTATTAGAAATGTTAAAGAGACCATGGCATGCATTTGTTATATTCCTTTCTAAATTGGCAACAATATTTGCAAAGCTACTTTGAAAATTGCTTCATTCAGAACAAGGCTTTAGTAATATTTGCAGTTTAAAAAGTTTGCCTAATAACTAGCAGTTCAGTAAATTTATTGTTAAGTCTGTGGTCTAGTTATTGGCAATGCATCCATTACAGCACATGATGAATAAAAATATGAACAAGAACAAATATATAATGCTGCTATTTAAAAATCTTGAGTGTGCCCAAATGCAATGCACACCACAAGTGAGATAAGTTGCTCAGAAGATTCTGAAGAACTAGTGAAAATTCTAGACAGTGACTGGCAAGTGAGATGAACCAGCACTGTGTCCCCACACAGGTGTGTGAAACTGAAGTAAGTGGGTGGGACCACCATTTTAATTGAAAGGGCTCTGAGTAGACTCTAGTAGCAGAAAAATTCCAGGTTGCTTCACTGCCATCATCACTGAGTGGAATGAGGGAAGAGTTACCCATCCACAGTAAAACACTGGCAGATAGAAACAGACTAGGGGGATTTCTGATGTGAAGCAGGAGCTGGGTCCCTCTAGACTTCCCTTCAGTGGCCACTAAAAGCCAATCTTAAGCCTAAATACTAAGGACTGGAAGTGTCCATCAGGTCTGAGATGAGCAGAGTGGTCTCAGTCCAGTGGTATATGCAGGCAAGTAGCCTTGACCTGCAGTGGGACAAGAACACCCCTTCTACCCAACAGTTAGTGTGTAAGATGAGTCAGTGGTGTGGAACAGAGGAAGCTGTGCAAGGTCCAGAAGGAGGCATCTGTACACAGATGTGGGAGCAACTCTGGAAATTCCCTACTTCAGGGCAACAGAGCAAATGGGATCACTCCATAGAGACAGTCATGTCCATTACCCAAGTTCTGAATCCTGAGTCAAATAGATAGCAACATCTCATCCTCAATAAATTGAGAAGATAAGACCTTGAGACAAACACAAAAACCAAGAACCTCCTACACATAGAAGACATCTCTGAAGAACAGATGTTTCCTAGGGAAGCATCAATACTAGTGACAAAGCAACCTACTATAAGGAACTTACAGGCAACAACACAGAAAAAAATACATATAAAAATTACAAGACACAGAAGCAAAGCCCCATCCCAGACCTCTAGCCCACACAGGACAAGCCTGAGATAGAGAAAAATGGAGGAAACCCATCTGTAAATTCTGAAATGATAGAAGTAAAAGTATGCAAACATGAGCATAAGACCATAAAGAAAATCAAGTCAGACATAATCTCCCAGATACAAAAGAGATGATGACCATAATGAGGGACTTACTCACCAATCCTAGAGCAGACATAGATGAGGAATAGAGACACATAGGAAAATGATGGAAACTATGGATGCATAACATGAAAAATGTAGAATCCATGAAACAGACACAAGCAGAAATTCAGAAAATTAAAAAATTCCATTGAAAGTTTGTAAAACAGCATGAATGTAAGTGAAGACAATTTCAGACCTAGAAGATTAGATTTCAGCTGGTGATCAAGAAAAGCAAAATCTCTTAAAAATAAACAGGGACCTTGAAAAAACAATCCAAAAATCTGGAAGATAATGCACAGAAAAATAACAGAATATCCATTGGAGTTGAAGAAAAAGCAGGAATCAGTACAAATGATTTTTTAAAAAGCTATACACAATAATAAAGGCAGAAAACATGCCAAGTATGGAGAAAGAATTTGACACACAGATAAGTAAGGCATGTAGAACTCCAATTAGGAACTAAAAAAAAATCTACACCAAAACATATAATAATCAAGATTTCAGAAAGTCAACACAATAATAAGAACTACTAGAAAAAAGAAACAAACCACTTGTAAAGGAAAGTGCATCAGAGTTAGAGTAGACTTTTCAACATGAACACCTAAGTCAAGGAGAGCTTGAAGTGAAGTGTTCCAAGTACGAATAGAAAATAATTTCTAACCCAGATTGATGTAGCCTGCAAAACTGTCTTTCAGAATCCATGGATAAATAAAATACTTCCATGGCCAAAAACAACTGAGGAACTTTATGATCACCAAAGCAGCTCTACAATGTGTTCTAAAACATATTCTAGAGAGAGATAACAATGTGCACAAATCCAAGAACACCAAAAGAAAGATGCTACCATGCAGAGCAATCAATTAAACGGAGGGGAAAGACAAAAAACCAACAGCAGAAAACAATATGACAAGGATAAGCCAATATACGTCAGAAATAAACATCAATGTAAATAGTCCAATTCATGAATCAAAAGAAACAGACTGGCAGAATCAATCAGGAAGAAAAATCCACAATATGTTATGTACTAGAAACACTTTTAACTAAAAAATAATTTCATACACTGAAAGTCAAATTATAGAAAACAATATTCCATGGGACAGGAACCAAGAAAAAAGCTGAGGTAGCTATTCTACTTTTAGACAATGTGAACTTCAAAACCAAAACTGATCAAAGGAAATAAAGAATGTCACCACATTTTTGCCAAGGGAAAACTTCAAAAAGAAGAGATAACAATCATAAATATATATACACCAAATGCAAACTGTACAAAACAAATACTAATAAGCATGGAAAATTAAATAAACACTAATTCAATTGTAATGGGGGATATTAATTCCCACTGTCACAAATTGATAGATCACCTACACAAAAAAAATCAAAAAATTATCATAACTGAACAAAACCTGTGAAGAAATGGTCTTAGCAGATGGCTACAGAGTGGCCCATGACACATTGGAATACACATTTTTCTCAGCTGTGCATGGGTGTTCTCCAAAATAGACCACATATTATCCAATAGAACATGCTCAAGTAAATGCAAAGGAATTGAAATTATCCAATGCATACTATATGACCATAGTGAAATGAGTTTGGAAATCAACAGAAAAAGAAACCACAAAAATTCTATAAGCACATGGAAATCAACACCATACTGAACAACAAATGTGCAACAGATATTAATGAAGAAATTAAACAGTTTCTACAACTAAATGATGATACCAGTAGAACATATAGGAACATATGGGACATGGTGAAAGCATATTTTCCTAAGAGGAAAATATAGCTGTCAATACCATGTCTGAAAGGAGGAGCTTGAAGATCAGAGCAGAAAGTTATTCAAGTGAGACTAAGAAAACAATACAAAGAATCTATGAAATGTTGATTCTTTGAAAGACTAAATGAAGTTCATAGGCCCTTATCAAATCTTATCAAAAAAGGAATGAAAAGACTCAAATTCATTTAATTAGGAATGAAAAGAGTGAAATCACAACAGGTACTTCAGAAATCCATAAGATCATCAATAACTACTTCAAGAATCTTTACTGTAATAAAATGTAAAACACAGATGAAATGGACAGGTTCCTAAATACATATGAGCTACAAAAGCTGAATGAAGAAAATATAAAAATAATCGATAATACAATATCAGTGAATAAAAATGAAAATATAGTTTAAAACTACCAACAAAGAAAATCCCAGGTTCTGGTGGATACACAGTTGAGTTCTACAAGAAATTTAGATGTCCTAATCCCATAACTCCTCAAACTCTTTAATAAAATTGAAAGGGAAACAATAATTTCAAAATCATTCCTGGTAGCAAGTATCACCCTCATACCAAAACCAGACAAGGATCAAACCAAAAAAGAGAATTACAGATCAATCTTTCTACTGAAAATAGATGCAAAAATTCTCAATAAGACACAGGGAAACAGAAAGTAACAGATCATCAAGAAGATTATAAACCATAAACAAGATGCATGTACAATTCAACATATGCAAATCAATAAACATAATATACCATATCACAGAGCCAAGGTCAAAAATCAAAGGACCCTCTCAATAGATGGAAAAAAAGCATGTGACAAAGGCTATCACCTATTCAGGATAAAAAAAAAACCCTACAGAATATTGGAATGGATGGTATTCATGGAAATCTGATAAAATCCATCTATGAGAAGCAAACAGGTAATATCATACTAAATGGTCAAGAATGGAAGG
>RJWT010041213.1:0-12364 GCA_004365215.1 Cuniculus paca
GTGTTGAGAAGTCTGCTGTGATTCTGATGGGTTTTCCTTTATAGGTGATCTGTTTCTTTTCTCTAACAGCTTTTAATATTCTGTTCTTGAGTTGAATTTCTGGGATCTTGATTATTATATGTCTGGGTGTAGATTTGTTTTGGTTATGGCTAGCTGGAGTTCTATATGCCTCATTTATTTGAATGTCATATTCTTTTTTCATGCTTGGGAAGTTTTAATAAATTATATCTGTAAATAAGGTCCTGATGTCATTTGTCTTGACACCTGCTTCTTCACTCACATTTTTAATTCTTAAATTTTGCATCTTTGAGTTGTGTACCAGCTGTTGAATTGTTATTTCCTGAGACCTTGTTATTTTTAAGAGATCTTTCCTTTCACGATCATAGGCTGCAAACCTGTCTTCAAGCTTTCAAAGTCTGTCTTTAGTTTCCCTCATGTCAACTTGCCAGCTTTCGAATGAGTTTTTAATTTCCTGGATATCTCTTTGAATCTGTTTCATACATTCTAAAGCTCTCTTACATAGTTCATTCATGGTATCCCTCATTTTCCTATGCTCCTCTATTTTTTTATCCTCCTCTATTTATCCTCCTCTATTCCTACCCTCCTCTATTTTCTTCTTTACATGGGATAGAATTTCTGTTCTAATTTCTCTTATAGCTTCATGAAGTTGTCTCTTCACTTCAGTTGACATCACTTCAGACATTTCAGATGTGCAATTCTCAATTTCCATGTTTTCCTCTTGTGGAATTGCACTGCTTGGGTTGGACGCCGGAGATTGCCCTCTCCCTCTTTGTCTTGGCATATTGCTGATTTCTTCCACCCCGGAGTAGTGTGGTCCCAGGCACCCCAGCACTGACCACAACTTCTCTGAAGGTAGACTTTCTTTTCTGGCCAGTGCTGGCTATGTATATCTGATGTTGGGCGCCTGTGCCTCTGCACTGAGCTAGGCACCAAGCCACCTGGGGTTTGCACAGGAGCAGACCTGATCAGGCCATGTGAATCTAAGCTGTTTAGGAACCTACTTGATATTGCCTGAAAGGTGCACGGGAGCAGATTTTGGACCAATCAGCTTCTGCGGGTCCACCCACAACCTGGAGCTCCCAAATGATTGGTTTTTCTGGCTTTGGTCCAAGCAACTTCTGTGGGTTGGTCCACAACCTGTCGCTGATGCCAAAGTGGTTAGCAGTCTTGGCCCCAAGCCTAACTGCCCGACTCCAAGATGGAGCCCGGCTGATCACTCTCTCCCATGGGGCGGGGGGTCGTGGTGCTGGTGGAATTCCAAGCACTCACCAGCAGCCAGCACAGATCTCTGCATCTGCCACTCTCCTTCACCCACGCGCCTCTCTGCAGAAACCTCTGGGGTCGACCGCAGCTGCGACTATGACCACAACTGCGACCGTGCATCTCCAGGCTTAGCAGGTCTTCTGGCAGGGTAAATCCGGCTCCAGGCTAAGGCGCTGCCAGCCACCACCTTCTTCTTCATTTAAATTCTTTTTATTCTCTTTGTGGGCTTTGATTCATATTTTAGATTCTTCCTTGATCCAGGGGACCCACTTCCTTCCTTCTTGTCCTCTGCATGATGTTATATTCCAGCATCTGAACTGTTTCTCTCAGAGAGACTGTTTACTCTGCTGTTTACTATTCCACCATCTTTAGCTCCTCCCTTGTATTAATTTTTTGCCAGCTTGGAATTTTTTCACTTTCGACAATTTACGATTATAAACAAGCTTAGAGAGTTGTATTATGAAATATTTAGTGGAAAAGAACATTTTTAAAGAGAATTTATTAATGTGTCTGAGACATAAATATTGCTCAAAATAAATATTAAATGCCTTTGAACTTGGTAAATTAAGGATGCAATTTAGGGGAAAAAGATAACAAAGATAAGGAAGAATAATTATAGTTCAGACAGCCAAGAAAATAAAAATTGCGTGAAGTATGGTAATTATTTGTAGGTCAGGTTTTAAAAAACGAACATCTAGGAGTCACAGAGGGATAGCAAGGAATTAAGTATTCTCTAGATCAGTTTTTACAGACCTGGTTGTCCGTCTCACTTCAGTTGACTTTTGATGGCACTTAGCTGTATCTTTTAAGGCTTTTTGTGTTTGCAGTGTAGCATACTTTGTAGGAAAACAAGTTTTTAACTTGTGAGATTAGCAATTTTATCAATTTTTTTTCTATGTACAGATAATTTCTAACCTTTTGATACCTGGGAATATCTTTTTAAGGTTCCAACTTAAAAGTTATGATGACAAGAGAAAGATTATAAAAAAAATATAAAACTTAGAGTCTTTAGGCATGCTTCAAGTTTGACATAATCAACTTTAATTTGTATGTAGACATATAAAGGTGATATAAAAATATAAAAATATTAATGGTTTAATAGCATTAGTGCTTTTTATTTATGATTTTATCCTACACCACCTACCTGGTACATTAAACTTTTTTTTAATGTATTTTAGGAATACTTTGAAAGGAATAGGTTAAAATCAAAAATGAAATTACTGGGAGTTCTGTCTCCTGTCAAAAATTCCACTGTCAGTTTAGACCTTCTTAACCTGTATATAGTAAATCAGATGTCTCGTAAGAAGAAAGCACCTGGTAAGTCTCTCCAATACCATTTTGTTTTGACATTGATGTGATTGTAATAACATTTAACTTTCTATTTAGTTTGAATTTTAGAATTCAAACCATGTAGAAAATTTATTTTAAAACTTGGCTGCACTCTTCAATTAGAACCTTAATATATGCTTATGATCTTTTGTTGCTTAGTCCATTTGTCTTTGTTTTCAGATTATATGTATTCTATAAAATTTATTTATTAGATCTTAATTTACCATGGTGTAGCATCAGTTATTATATTGCTCTTTCTAGGCAGAAAGTTGCAAATATATTTACTCATTTGTATATTTACTCAACTAAAAGGAAGGATGATGGTGTCTTGGGCCTCAGAGACAACTTGAATCAGGGACTTGAGTACTACTAAGTTTCTTTTTCCTGTAAGCTATTAGCTTTCTTCTTTCAGATTTATCATTGAGGCTGAAAACATGGCCTTAAGAAATTAACATTGATAACTTTTCCTAGTTTTGCATCCAGGGAAAGAGTTATTTCTTTGTTTCCAAATTTTTAATTCTACTCATGCCCAAGGTCCTAGTAGTGGAACTATTTAATTTAGAACCTGAGGGTTGGGTTCTGTTACTGGTTCATCATTCATCAAATGACTACCTCTAAGCCAATTGTTTTGCCCAGAGATGGAGTTTTTTAAAGGAAGATAGAAAGTCTGCATTAGGGATGAGGATACAGCTCAGTGGCACAGTGCTTGCCTGGCAATCACAAGATTCTGAGTTCGATTCCTGGTACCAAAAAAGAAACTCTGCATTAGAAACATATTATGGGAGTGGGTATAAGAAACATTTCTCAGAAAAATGAGTAAATAAAATTACTAAACAGACAAAACTGTATGTCTTCTATAAAGAGAAACAAGTCTCCACTGTTTATAGTTTAAAATCCAGTGAGGGAGATATAAAGCTAGTCAAGAATAATAAAGTATACAAAGTGGTATAATAGGGAAAATATATAGCATGCTAAAAATATATGGCAGAACATTCTACAATGGAAGGATAAAGTAGGACTAAATTACTAGGTCCTCATTCTTGAAAGGATGTAAGATTAAGAAAAAGTATTTTTGACTGTGTAATAGTTAATACTGTAATGACTTTTTCTAGCATACTCAGAAAGTGTTTCAGTAAAATTTCTTAGATGCATATTTACTTAATAAATGTGGTATATCAAACAATGCTTTAAAATTTTTATCTTTAAAGTATAATTTAACATTTTTTCACTATAGAAACTGTAAAGAAACCAGTCCATGTGAATATGAATAGAGACATAAAAATGCCTCTAAGACAGTATGACTTAGAACTTCCAATGTCACCTCATTGTATACCTTCTAAACTCTGCCTTGATGATACAGAAGACAAGTAAGTTTTAGCTGATGTTTTATTACTAGGTGTTTACATTAGCTGTTAATACTTTTATTTATTGTAAAATGCAAGTTTTTGTTTGTCTAATGATATTATAAAACTATTAGGATCTTTATCAAATGGCCTACATATTTTGTACACATTTTTATCATAAAAATGTTTAATTCTCATAAAACTGAGTAATGTTATGACCTTGGAATGATTTACTTACAATTTTGCATGTTTCATATGCTTGTGTAGAACACTATAAGTTTTAAATATATAAAAATTTTATTGCTTTTTATATTTTTCACTTTAAAATTTTCTTTTCAGTAATATGCACCATCAAAAACTAGGTAACAAGGAAGGATGCAGCCCAGTTCAGGTAAAACTTTAAAATATTTTTCTTCATAAGGTATTTTAACAATTGTGATATTCCACTGAATAAATTTTTGAATGTTGGGGAAAATTATCCTTTAAAAATTTAGGCTCTTTTAAACGATTATTAAAAAGCTTTCTAATTTAGAAAACTCAGACCTAAAGGATATTTTAATTGACTGCTTATGAGAATCCTTTTAGGATACTGGAAATGTGACTAGGCCAAAAGGCCAGGGATCTAGCTCAGTGGCCTAAGCGCCTGCCTGGTAAATGCAAGGACATGAGTTCGATCCCTGGTGCCGCAAAAAAAAAAAAAAAAAAAAAGAAATGTGACCAGGCCTATATGTACATAACATTTGATTCTGCTTGTTAGTAAAGAGCTGCAAAAGGCAATTCACTTAGGGGATCTTATCTTTCAAATTCCATGTTCATTGAACAATTTATCTCTTCAAACAATATTATTATCATAATTATGATATTCAGTCCTCACATTTATCCCAAGATGATTTTTCTTCAAAGTGTAACAAGTATTTCTTAGTAAACAAAATTTAATTAACTCAAAATGTGGATTGTTATTGAAGCTTGAAATTTTGTTTAATGTTCAATGCCATATTATTAGCTCTTCTTTCTTCCCTTCGAATTGCCAGAATGGTAGTAACAGTGACACTGAAATAATCCCTTGAGAATCCTATACCCTGACTTGTAGGTTAATGATATTTAGATTTCCTGTCATCAGAGAGCGGCAGATAGGAATAGAACTTGAGAGTGGGCAGGAGCAGAAGGTAGAAAGACAGAAGGAAAGAAGTTACTAAGTAACAACTTAGTTGATGGCCACTTTCATTTAGTGAATCCTGTGATTGGTTTGCCTTTCCTTAGGACTTTTTCTTTTGTAACCTATGCCCTTATCACTTATTTTAGTTTTATTGTTTTTTTAAATTAAGTTTTAAATTTAAAAGTTTTAAATTAAGTTTTTAATTTTTAAATTGTTTATTGGTACATTTTAGGTATATTTAATGATCATATTCATCATAGGGAATTTATACCTGTACATGATACATCTTGATTCTTTTTTTTCCCCCATTCCCATACCCTCCATTCAACTGCTCTTGCCCACCATATTTACAAAAACATTTCCATTTTTTCTTTGTTTTCTCATTTTTTTCTGACCTCTTTAGTTTTTAATTTTTAAAAATGATTTCATCTTTTTTCTTATAATCATCACAAATTATGAACTCATATAATATGTTTGAACCTCAGTTTAGCAGACCAAAAAACTGCAGTTTTACTCCACCATCCTTTTCAACAGAATTAACTTCTGATAGACATATCCCAAAACAAAATTTCACTCCCAGAATAGTGCCTAGTCCTCTGAAGGTTGCATTTGAAAAAAAGCAAAATGACCAGGTATCTTTGAATTACTTTACATCAGTGTATTTGCATTATATATATTTTTCTCCTTTTATAGATTTGAAAATTGTAGGTTGCAAATTGGTACGGATATAACCAAGTTAGGAGATAAATTAAGAATATAATTCATCTTTGATCAAAAAATTTTCTGTACTGCAGAAGTTTATGAATCCAAAAATAGGAATGTTCTGTTAAAACCTTAGAAATTATAATTCTTCTAGAAAATTGTTAATAGTTGAAATAGTTCAGTGTGTTTTATAGTAATTATGTTTATAATCACTGTAAATGATAATATTATGATGATTCAATATACATGCATTTTAAAAAATTTAAATTTCTAGATTTAAATTTTTAAATTCTAAAGTATCTGCTAGAATACATAGAGAGCCAGGCATGCTAGTGCATGCCTGTAATCCCACCACTCAGGAGTCTGACAGGAAGAGCAACACGAGTTCAAAGCCAGCCTGGGCTACACAGTTAGTTCAAACCAGCCTGCATTACAGACTGCAAGCCTATCTCAAAATGTAGAAAAAAAACAACAGAATATACATAGAAATGATTGACTATATAATTTAAAAATAAAAATATTAAGTTACTGTGTAATGATGCTGGTGATGAAGAAAAAGTTATATTAATATGTCTTGTTAAGATTAATGTTGTTCATGGTGGTGCACACCTGAAATCCCAGCACTCGGGAGGCTGAGGCAGAAGGATCACTGAGAGTTCAAGGGCAGCCCCAACTGCATAGTGAAACCCTGTCTCAAAAAGATGACCAAAAAAAAGAACAGACTTTAAAAAAAATTTTAATTTCTATTTTTAGCATGTACCACTTTTTTGCCATACTTATTTTATTTAGAAATAAATCAGAAATAAATGAAATAAATTAAATTCTTGAAATATTACATATACTATGTTAACATTATACATGGTAAAATATGTACTTCAATTGTATTAAAGTTTTTATCAAAGTATGTTTTACTGTTTCTTGGAGAAGAGAAAATTAGCTCTTGAGTTCCTGTGATATGTGTTAGCCTTATTAAAGGATCCAACAATTTTTGAATGATGTTATGAAAGACATTCATTTACCCATTTACTTTTAAGACAAAACCTTGCATCCCAGATTAAATTATGATTCATTCTTGCTGCTGTGTAATTTGTAGGACAGCTAATAAAACACTGTGTGATTGCTACTGAAACAATCTCCTCTAGCCTATACATTGTATATACTGCAGGTTAGTGATAAATTCTGGACAGGTAAAAAGGCCTTATACCTAATAAGGCATAAGACTGAAAAGAGTGACTGATGCCCTTCTTAAAATCAAGGTGTCTCATCTGAAGTATTAATGAAGTATTTAATAGCTTACTTGAAGAGATTTCTAGAGCAGTTAGAATTAAAATATTGTATTCACTTTTCTCTTTTAGTTTTCTGTCCTGGGGACTGAACCCAGGGCATGCTAGTCAAGTACTGTTTTATCACTGAACTCCTCTCCTCCCCCCTTCTCTTCCAGTTTGTTAGTGTGTTCATGTGTCACTTCCAGCTTTACTTTGTCTGTGCGCCTCTGTCACTATCTCTGAGACTGAGATACATGAGTTAGATGAACCTTAGTGTTAGCTGTCCCTGACTTATGTCCATTTTAAAATTTTTTCCACCAGAGACATTTAGTGTTTCTACCTTTCCTTCATTCCCTTCTCATTTTTTTTTTTTCCTGAGACAGCCTCACAGTTGCCCAGTCTGGTCTCAAACCTTGACACAAGTGATCCTCAGCCTCTGCCTCTCTGGTGTGTGTGCTGGGATTGCAGTTCTGCACAACTGTACACACCTTAACACTGCTCTTTTTTCTGACTATAGATAATTGCTTTGGATTTCCTATTTCTGTGTTTCGTGGGCTATAAGTGAAATATGCTATAGATATACATTATTATTAAAAATTAATTTTGAGTTAGTTTATTAAGTTATGTTTATACAGTACCTTCCACATTAAAAATGGATGCTCATCTGGTTTCCATTGTGTCTTCACACACTATCCCCATTTTGTACTGAGTGACATTGATATTCAGAAAAGTAATGCCGTGGTCTTAAGATTACTCAGTAAATGGAAGAACTGAGATAATTACAGCAATTTCTTTGAAACAGACTATTCTTTTCTGTCAGAAAATTTAACTCAAGATTATAGTTGTTATTTTTTTGTAAGCTTTTTCATACTGAGGAAATAGTTCACTATGTTTTCTCTGTTATTTTAACAATCATTCAGATATTGACAATGATTTGATTGTTAGAAAAGTATGTTTTCAATAGGACTAAAATTCCTTTGAACTAAAAATACACTCTTGAAAGTAGGTATATTTCACTTAAGTGATATTTTTGACAACTATTTTAAATTGTATGTATGTACATATACTATTTTGACATTTCTTTCCATGTTTTTCAGCTCAATAATATTAACTGTTCTGATTCCTTGGTTTCCAAATTAAGCGAATGTCAAGATGTTCTCAGTTCACCATGTGAAGTAGCAAAATTTGGAACTTTATTTGAACAATTAAACAAGTAAGCAAGATGCTAAGGGAAATAAAGAAGTGTACCATTCTGTACTCTCAATTAATTTGATTTTAGGGGTCACAGACATTTTTCATTAGACATATAAACAGACCAAAGTAATATTTTTAGAAAAACAATCACTATAACGTAAAATGTTTCACTAAGTACTTTTTTTTTATTTTAAAGAAAATAGAACAAAACAAAACAAAGCAAAACAAAGCAGAATAGAGTCAAACACAACATAGCATTTCAGAACAGAACACTGCAAGCAATACAGGTCTTCAAAACATAACAACGGGAGAGTTAACAATGGTTACCCTAATGTCTCTTGCCTTCTTCGAAATGGTTGTTCATACATTTACAGACAATAAACTCAAGCAAAACAAAATAATATGAAACCAGATAAAACAAAAGAGTGAAGGCATTGCAGGCCTTCAAGTCAGACAACAAGAAACCAACAATGGTTATCTTAATGTTCCTGTTTTCTTCAAAAGAAAACAGGAGTTCCTATCTTCTCACATATTGCAATCAAATAGTAGAAAAGAGACTTAAACCAATCAAATCAAAGAATAAAAGCACCATTGGACTTTGGAGCCTTTTCCCCATTTTATCGGGAATTTTGTATCTTATTGAGTCTTTCAGTTTCTTACACTAGGGAGAGGATGTGCTGTTTACACATGTGACTTTGGTTTATTTCACTTATGAGTATGGTCTCAAGTCGCATCCATTTACCTATAAAAGCCTCAATGTGATCATTCTTTATAGCTGAATAGTACTCAATCGTATAAAAGTACTACATCTTTTTTATCCATTCCTCAATTGATGGGCATTTGGGTTGTTTCCAAGATTTAGCTATTACAAATTGTGCTTCTATAAACATGGGTGCACATATATCACTGTGGTAAGATGATTTCACTTCTTCTGGGAATATGCCCAGCGGCAGAATAGCTGGGTCAAATGGGACTTCCAGTCCTAGCTTTCTGAGAAACCTCCAGACTGATTTCCACAGTGGTTGCACCAGTCTGCACTCCCACCAACAGTGGAGAAGGGTTCCTTTTTCCCCACAGCCTCTCCAGCATTTATTGTTGGTGGTTTTCTTGATCCTGGCCGTTCTTTCTGGAGTGAGATGAAATCTCATAGTTGTTTTAATTTGCATTTCTCTAGTGACCAATGATGCTGAGCATTTTCATGTATTTATTTGCCATTAGTATTTCTTCAGCTGAGAAGTGTGTTTTCATCTCAGATGCCCATTTCTGGATTGGGTCTTTGAATTTCGAGGGCCTGATATTTTTTAATTCTTTACATGTTCTAGATAGAAGACCTTTGTCTGAAGGACAGTAGACTAAAATTTTTTCCCAATTTGTGGGTTTTCTTTTCACTCTGTTGGAGATTTCTTTTGACATGCAAAAACTTTTTAACAAGACAAGATCCCAGTTGTTGATTCTGGGAAGTGTTTCCTGTGCACTTTGACTTTTGTTCATGAATTCTCCACCTACCCCTGTGTCTTTAAGATTTCTACTCACTTTGTTTTCCAGCAGATTTAGTGTTTCTGTTTTAATATTTCGATCTTTGATCCATTTTGACTTTAGTTTAGTGCATGGTGATAGGCTTGGGTCTAGTTTTAGTTTTTGGCATATGGAAAGCCATTTTTTCCAGCACCATTTATTAAAGAGGCTATCTTTCTTCCAGTGAACATGTTTGGCCCCTTTGTCAAAGATAAGGTGGCTGAGTGTGTTTGTACTTGGGGTCGTATCTTCTAATCTATTCCATTGATTTTCAGGTCTGTTTTAATTCCAGTACCATGCTGATTTGATTACAGTAGCTTTGTAGTATAATTTCAAGTCTGGGATTGTGATGCCTCCTGTACTGCCCTTGCTGCCCAGAAGTGCCTTTGCTATTCTAGGTCTTTTGTGGTTCCAGATGAATTTTAAGAATGATTTCTCTAGATCTGTGAGGTATGCTAATGGTATTTGGATGGGAATTGCATTAAATCTGTATAATAATTTTGGGAGAATGGCCATTTTCACAATGTTTGTTCTTCCTATCCATGAGCACACAATGGCTTTCCATTTTCTGAGATCCTCTTCGATTTCTTTTTTCAGAGTACTGTAATTTTCACTGAATAGATCTTTTGCTTCCTTTGTTAGGTAGATTCCTAAGTATTTCATTTTTTTGGATGCTATTGTAAAGGGTGTGGTTTCTCTTATTTCTCTCAGTGCGTTTGTTGTTTGTGTACAGGAATGCGATTGATTTCTTAGTATTGACTCTGTATCCAGCTACATTACTGAATTTGGTTATGACATCCAGAAGTCTTTCTTTGGAGTTTTGTGGGTCTTCTATGTAGAGTATCATGTCATTTGCGAATAGTGATAATTTAACTTCTTCCTTTCCTATTCTTATTCCTTTTATTTCTGTGTCTTGTCTAATTGCTCTGGCTAATGTTTCCAGCACTATATTGAATAGGAGTGGTGATAATGGACATCCTTGTCTTGTTCCCAATTTTAGAGTGAAAGCTTTCAGTTTTTGACCATTTAATGTGATACTGTCTGTTGGTTTGTCATAGATGGCTTTTATCAGATTGAGGTAAAGGCCATCTATTCCAATTTTCTGTAGGGTTCTTACAATGAAAGAGTGTTGGACTTTATCAAAAGCTTTTTCTGCATCTATTGAGATGACCATGTGGTTCTTATCTTTGGCTCTATTGATATAGTGTATTACATTTATTGATTTACGTATGTTGAACTATCCTTGCATTCCTGGGATGAATCCCACTTGGTTGTGCTGTATAATCTTCTTGATGACTTACTGCATTCTGTTTGCCAGTATTTTATTGAGGATTTTGGCATCAATGTTCATTAGGGAGATTGGCCTGTAGTTCTCTTTTTTGGTTGGGTCTTTCTCTGGTTTTGGTATTAGGGTAATACTTGCTTCCAGGAATGATTTAGGGAGACTTCCTTCACTTTCAATTTCATTGAAGAGTTTGAGGAGTGTTGGCATTAAGTCTTCCTTGAATTTCTTGTAGAATTCAGCTGTGAATCCATCAGGACCTGGAGTTTTCTTGGGTGGTAAGGTTCTAATTACATTTTCAATTTCCTTAAGTGAAATTGGGTCATTCAGTAGTTTTACCTCTTCTTGATCCAGTTTTGGTAATTGATATGTTTCCAGAAATCTGTCAATTTCTTTGGTGTTATCGAACCTATGAGAGTAAAGATTTTCAGAGTAGGTATTGATGATCTTCTGTATTTCCACAGGGCCTGTAGTGATTTCACCCTTTTCATTCCTTATTGCATGGATTTGAGTTTTCTCTTTCCTTTTTTTAATAAGGTTGGCTAGCGGCTTATCAATTTTATTTATTCTTTCAAAGAACCAGCTCTTTGATTGATTGATTCTTTGTATTGTTTTCTTAGTCTCAATTGCATTAATTTCTGCTCTGATCTTTAAAATTTCCTCCCTTCTTTTGGCTTTGGGTTGGGCTTGTTCTTTTTTTTCTAGATGTTTGAGGTGTAACATCAGATTGTTTATTTGTGTTCGTTCCATTTTTCGGATGTGGGAATTCACCACAATAAATTTCCCTCTGAGGACTGCTTTCATTGCATCCACAAATTCTGGTAAGTTGTATTTGTATTTTCATTTGCTTGTAGATATTGTTTAATGTCTTCTTTAATTTCCTCTGTGACCCACTGATTGTTCAGGATTGTACTATTTAATTTCCATATGTTTACGGAGTTTTTGCAGTTTCTTTTGTCATTAATTTCCAGTTTGATGGCACTGTGATCAGACAGTATGCATGGGATAATTTCAATTCCTTTACATTTATTTAAGCATGTTTTATGGGCTAATATATGGTCTATTCTAGAGAATGTACCATGTAAAGCTGAGAAGAATGTATACTCTGATGTTGTTGGGTGGAAAACTCTGTGGACATAGACCAGGTCCATTTGTTCACAGGTTTGATTCAGTTCTGTTATTTCTTTGCTGATTTTCTGTCTAGTTGATCTGTCTGTTTGTGTCAAGAGTGTGTTAAGGTCTTCCATTATAATCGTGTTACTGCTTATTTGATTTTTCATTTCTATTAATATTT
>RJWT010041214.1:0-12353 GCA_004365215.1 Cuniculus paca
TGATTTGTTTGATTTTATTATACTTGATGGCATGGACAACTATTTTAAAGATAACAAAATAGATAATTACAGCCACCGAGGATGTCTAATTATCTTGTTTAAAAACCCTGTATTGCTTTCATTGTTTTGTTTTGATTGATTTTAATCTATCCTGTGTTGTTCGATTGTAGTATGTCTGAAGGTGTAGGCAACTATTCTGAAGATAACGAGAAGCATTATGGTATCGACTGCTGTTTTACTAGTATCTGGAAGTTGTGTACTGCTTACAAATTCATTTGTTTTGTTTTGTTTTGTTTTTTTAACTGGGTTTCTTTTGTTCTATTTTGTTTGATTTTACTTATCCCTGATGGTATGGGTGGTTATATTGCAGATAACAAGAGGCATTATGGTAGCCATTATTGATTGCTTTTTACCCTGTTTAGAAGTCATGCACCATGTTCATTGTTTTGTTGCGATTGACTCTACTGTTTTTTTGGTTGTATTCTTTTCAAAATTAAAAAAAAGAATAACTAGGGATTTAGCTCAGTGACATAAGTGCCTGCCTGGCAAGCGCGAGGTCATGAGTTTGAACCCCAAACAAAAAATAAACCAAAAAACAACAACAACAACAAAAATATCTTAGAAGCCAATGATACGATTAGATTAGATTAGAAATAATTAAATGTGCTTTTAGAGCTAATTTGTTCCTAGAATGCTGTTATGGCTTAGATCTAAAATGTTCCCCCAAATTCCCTGTGTTTGGAAGGTGACTGGATAGTGGAGTGCTACAGTTGACCTGAAGTTAGGATGTGGAACCTGGTTGGGGTGGGTCACTGGGGCATGAGCTGGAAGCAGGTGTTCTGGTCCCCTGCTTTTCCTTTCTCTGCTTCCCACTGGCATGGAATGAGCAGCTGTCCTCTGCCCAGCCCCTTCCACCATGCTTTTTCTGCCTTGGAGTCAGTCAATTATGGACGGAATCCTTTAAAAACTATGAGTCAAAATAAACATTTCTTCCTTTAAAAAAAAAAGAAAAGAAAAGAAAAATAGACAAAGTATAACATTAGACCCTAAAGCTCCCCAGGGTTCTAATTTAAGACAGAAAATTAGGAAAGATTTCCTTGAATGAGTGACTGTTTTAAACTATAATAAATTAGGCAAAACAGCAGGATAGATGCAGAAACCTGAAAGAGAGAGAATGGCCTGTTTGGAACTCTGAAAAGAGATCAGTGCCCTGGAGTATGGACAGGTAAGGGTTGTGGCAGCATATTCATAGAACAAGAAGGTGAAGTCATAAATCTGAGGCGCTAGTGAGGACTTTGGTCTTCATTCTAAAGGGAAGGCAAAGTCATTCTAGCATTGATTTCATACTTGCATTTTTAAAAAAGTCACTCTTCACCAACAACAAATGTTGTAGAGGCTGTGGGGAAAAAGGAGCCCTTCTCCACTGTTGGTGAGAGTGTAGACTGGTGCAGCCACTGTGGAAATCAGTCTGGAGGTTTCTCAAAAAGCTTGGTTTGGAAGTCCCATTTGACCCAGCTATCCTGCTTCTGGGCATATTCCCAGAAGAAGTGAAATCATCATACCACAGTTTATAGCAGCACAATTTGTAATAGCCAGATCTTGGAAACAATCCAAATGCCCATCAATTGAGGAATGGAAAAAAAAGATGTGGTACTTTTATACAATGAAATACTATTCAGCTATAAAGAATGATCACATTGAGGCTTTTATAGGTAAATGGATACGACTTGAGACCATACTCATAAGTGAAATAAACCAAACTCACATGTGTAAACAGTGCATCGTCTCTCTAGTGTAAGAAACTGAAACTCAATGAGATACAAAATTCCTGATAAATATGGGGAAAGGGTTCTGAAGTCCAATGGTGATTTTATTCTTTGATTTGATTGGTTTAAGTCTCTTTTCTACTATTTGATTGCACTGTGTGAGAAGATAGGAACAGCTCTTTTGAAGAAAACAGGACATTAAGGTAGCCTGTTGGTTTCTTGTTGTCTGACTTGAAGGCCTGTAATGCCTTCACTCTTTTATCTGGTTTCATATTATTTTGTTTTGTTTGAGTTTATTGTCTGTAAATGTATGAACAACCATTTCAAAGAAGGCAAGAGACACTAGGGTAACCATTGTTAATCTCCTGTTATGTTTTGAAGACCTGTATTGCTTGCAGTGTTCTGTTCTGAAATGCTATCTTGTGTTTGACTCTGTTCTGTTTTGTTTTGCTTTACTTTGCTTTGTTTTGTTCTATTTTCTTTTTCTTTTTTTTTTTTGTGGCACTGGGGATTGAACTCACGACCTTGCACTTGCCAGGCAGGCACTTAGGCCACTGAGCTAAATCCCTGACCCTGGTGTTTTTGAGACAGGGTCTCACTATGCCGTTCAGGCTGGCCTTGAGCTCACTCTGTAGCCCAGGCTGGTCTCGAACTCACAACGATCCACCTGTCTCAGTCTCCCGAGTGCTGGGATTACAGGCGTGAGCCACCATGCCTGGCTTGTTCTATTTTCTTTAAAAAAAAAAAAAAGTCACTCTTGGCTGTAATGTAATAAAATAAAAGTGGTGCGTAAAAATGCTTAGACTCGTTAGAAGCGTATTTTTAAAACTTTTTAAACCTCTCAATTTAGTAATTTCAGATTAACATAACTCGTCTCTTCCCAGTTAATCACTTTCAACATTTTAGTCAAAATCATTATAGTTTTAAAAAGAAAAATTTATGTCATATTTTACAGTTTAGAGTTTGATGTAATTATAGTAAAAATCTGTCTCTTTGCAATGCTGAGGAAATAACTAGTTAACTTTCTGAATTTAGTCCAATGAAGACTTACAAAAAGTTTAGTCTTACTCAAACTGTACATGAAACACAAACAGGTCCCTGTGGAAGGGTTGAGGACTTTCCTTGATGTCTTGATTATCTGAGAAATTTTTCCTTCCTCTTAAATTTTCAGTTTTGCTTTAAATAGTGAGACCTGCAACTATAGTAATATGTTGTCATTAAATACTTGTGATAATAAGCTACTTCTATCATACAGAAAGGAGTAGTAGAGCAAGAAAAGTTTCCATTTTCCTTTAGTAAATCAATAAATAATAAATGGTGGTTGTATCCATTCAAAAATATTAACTCCACAAACCATTCCCTTCCAGACCTAAGTTTTTTCACCACCTTTTGATTGATGGTGCAGGTCTCCTTACTTACAGTTGGACTTACAAACATATGCTGGCCAAAACTGGAAAGTGGTTGATGGAAAATACTCAGGGCAGTGCATCACTTTCCTTTAGGCAGACACTTCACTTGAGGCAGGCTGATTTACAGTTCTTGGTATACGAACTTTGGAGGAGCTTTGGAACTGATCTGCTTCATGTCTCAGCTTGTTGCTGTTCAGCTACTTTACTTTGGGCAGAGTATTCCTTTGAGCTTTCATGTTACTGCAGAATATCATGAACATGAAAAGTCCAAAGGCGTCTTATTAGTAGCACATATTTAACCAATGTTAAGTCTCTTCTCTTCACCAGCAACTCAAGTCCTTGTACAATGAGAGTAATGAAGCATTTTTTCAAACTTTGCACATGATAGAAATTCAAGGTGTTATTTTAGTTGTTTTGTTATTAAAGAATATCCAGTGTTGTTCCAGCAAAATGTGATGAAGCTTCTGAAATGTGTGAAAGTAGCTGGTGGATATTGGGGTTTCTTTTAAATGATACCAAAACAAGCAAGAAGAAAACACCTCAAAACCTAGTCCAAAGTAAAATGCCTCCTTTGGATTTGATGCATTTAGGAGGTACCTAGGACATTTTGTACATGGTTAAATTTTGCTCTTTAAAAAAATGTTCTTACAGGTTGTGAGAATGTGTTCCTTCTTGGAGTACCCGCTATGCATGCCACACACTTAACTGTCAACCTTAATAATTATTGTGTAACATTTCTTACTCTGTTTTTCCTTGAACTTGTAGAATTCTATATTTAAAATCTTAATTTCTATGGTTACATTATTTAAGATTAGTATAATTCCTTAATTCATCATATTTTAGAATGTATAAAGTATTTTTATATGCAGGAGAACTTTCTGACTGACAGCAGGAAGGTGAATTTGTATTCTCTGTTGAATCTCCAGTGTATTCTCACAGTGAGCCGAAATGGGAGGGCTTCAAGTACATGCCAAATCTCTGGTCTTGGTGGACAATCTAGGGAGTGGTAAGAACAACAAAGTGAGAGAAAGAGGTACTAAATGCCCAGAGGTTAGTTAGGAGATCATTGCAGTAGTAAAGGCAAAAAACTAATGATCAAATTGAGCTGTAATAGGATGTAGAAGTGGAAGGGTTACTGGATTTTAGAGAGGTTGGCTTCAAGGCTGAACTGACAGACTGGTACTCACACAAAAATAAGCGCAAGTGGTAAGACCCAGGGACTTTATTTCTTTAAGATTTTTACCCTGTACAATGATGCTAGTTAACAAAGATGGAAAAGGGAATCCTTTTGGATACCTCTTGTGAATGACTTTGGTCAATGCTGAAACACTGCAGC
Organism: Cuniculus paca; assembly: GCA_004365215.1. Taxonomy (NCBI): domain Eukaryota; kingdom Metazoa; phylum Chordata; class Mammalia; order Rodentia; family Cuniculidae; genus Cuniculus; species Cuniculus paca. The sequence goes on from RJWT010041214.1 coordinate 4,512, forward strand.
CCCAGAAGCCTTTTTTTCTCATTCCTTTGATCAGAGTTCAGTTTAGATGGCATGTTTCAGGTTACTATATGTTAGAAGATACTGATACCTGGCAGGACATTTCTGAGGCCCAACGAGAGGTATTTGAGGCTTTGCAAGTTTGTTACATCATCTTTTTTAAATAATGCAAATAACTTTTTAGTCTTCAAGAGACATATGAAGCCAAAAGACACGAATTCCATGGTGAGCGTCAGAGGAAGGAGGAGGAAATGAAGCAGATGTTTGTACAGCGAGTAAAGGAAAAAGAAGCCATATTGAAAGAAGCTGAAAGAGAGGCAAGTGTGGTGTTTTGCCAGTGATGTGATTTGCATTTATTTTTAGGTGTCATTTTAATATTTGGAAGATTTATCTTAATGTGGTTGAGAAACTTTTGAAGGCTGCATGTCTTTAAAAAGTAGCTATTTAAAAAACACATAGTCTTTAAATACTGACTTTTAAAAAAAATCATAGTCTGAAATCTAATTAGAATCTTAGGCACTTGAGCAAATACTCTTCTTTAGAAATGGCTTACCAAGGACTTATAATGGCATAGGTTACTAAGAGGTATTCTAAATACCTTGATTGTGAGCCATAAACATTTTAGACATGACTTAAGAAGCCTTCTGAGAGTTGTTAAAGTTGTTTGCCAGGAAATGGGTAACTGAAAGCTATCAAGTAGTTTTCTTCACATTTGAACTCCAGCTTTCTGGTTACAATTGTGTGGTCTATAGGACCTTGGAATGACAGTGGCACAAGAAAATATTAGTAGATTTCCATTATTTTGTTTGCTTCTAGTTCTTCAAATAATAATTTTAGAGTTAAGTTATCTTCTGTTGACCTGTAGAAATAAGTGCAGTGATGGCTTTTAAGAAAATGGCTGCATTTAGGTGGAGGGTCTTTTTGCTGCATTTTGTTAAGAAAAGGCAAATGTTAATATAAATCAACACTAATGATGTAAGAGTTCCTGAAAAGTTATCTGTAATTTAATTATGCAAATTTATTATTTCAAGTATGCTTGTAGTGCTTAGAATTAAATGAACCCTATAAGAGGTGATTTTGTAAAAGTGAGAATACAGTTTTATTTAGAACTTGAATTTTGATATTTTATTTTGAAAAAAATTCTAGAAGTTAAAGCATAGTGATTCTTCCTCTCCATACCTAAGAAGATTAATAGGAATACCATAATCTCATTTAAGCCTCATTTTAAAATGTCTTCCCCTTTGTAGTTTTCCTGGAAGTTTTAATCACCTTCATGATGTATAAAGTACTCTCTAACCTTTCAAGGTTTTTTAGTATGCGTATAAAATAGGAATGTCCATTTTAGGGATACAAATGTGGTCTCTACTCTTACAGTATAGATCTGTCCCCTCTCATGCTTTTACCCGCACTCTGCTCTTCTTCCACACCAAAGGGTACACACATGTCTCTTACTTATACTAATGATGTGCCTTTTTTTTTTTTTTTTTTTGGCAGGGGAGATGCTAAGGATTGAACCCCAGGCCTACTATGTGCTAGACAAGTGCTCTGTCATGGAGCTTTGTACATCAGCCCCATACCATTGATCTGAATTATCACAGGAAGTCTCATCCTTTTAACACAGGCACTGAACACACATGTGCACTTACTACATTATCTTTTCTTAAGCAGGAACCATATACTATACTACGGACCTGATGCTGCTCTGAAAAAGTGTCCTCTAGGCTCAAAGTACCTTAAGTTAGAAAAGGCCCTACTTAATACTCTTTTAGCCTTATCTCTTGAGTTCTGCTATCAGGAGCTCACTGCCCATAGGATCACTGCTTAGTAACACACAGTTTTCATTAGGCTAGAGTTTAGCTCTCTCTGGATTTTTATCTTTGTTTTCTGATGTTTAATGAACTGTTTCCCCAGTTACTTTATATGATCTTCTGTAGATACCAAGTCGTACTTTTTATATGAATCCTTGGTTGCTACCCAGAGCTGTAAATATTAATCTTAGGTTTATCTAACCAGATCAGAGGAGAAAAGTATGGTACCTTTATTGATCTAGATTTTGCTACCATATATGTGTTATTGCAGGTGCAGCCACAACCTGTTGATGTGGAGCCCACTCAAGTGCCTAGGTGGTGGTTTGGAAGGTAGACCACAGTCTAGCCAGATCCACCCGACTCAGCTTCCTGTGGCACTCCCATACTTTGCACTGTATCTCATAACTGCTTTTCTTCCACATCTTGTAGAAGGTACTGGGGTAGAGAGAAGGAAAAGGCAGAGCTCCTGAGCAGTCCTCAGGGTGGTGTTGCCCACACAGGTCCTCTACAACATGGATTACTGAGGCTTTCTTTGATGGCCATCACAGAAGGGCCCCAGGTAGAAAGAGATAAGCTCATTTTTTGTGTGTACGTGTGTGAGGTTTTTTGTTTTGTTCAGTTAACAATTACTGATGTGTTTCGAGTTTGTCTTGGTTACTTTTTTCTGGTTGCTAAGACAAATACCTGACACCCCAAATTAGGGAAGAAAAGGTTTATTTAGCTTAAAGTTCTTGGTGGTTTCAGTCCATAAACAGCTGGCTCCAAAGCAGAGTAGCATGGCACTGGGGCAACACTTCAAGGCAGCAGCCAGAGCAAAAGAGAGCAAAAGCCCAAGCCTCTTCTCCTCCCTTATATTGTACACCAGCCACCCCCCCACCACCACCACCTTCAGGGTGGGTGTCACATTCACAAAATGTCCTTGCCCTCCTTTGCACAGGATGAGGATAGTTACAAAGTAAGAACCCTGGCTCCCTGCTGAGTCTTTCAGTTAAACTTCTAAACTTCTCAAGTTGACACAATGTACTAACCGTAAGAGAGTATTCTGTGCCACACACCATGGTAAAATTTTGAGTACATCTTCTAAACCCCTCTCTTTCATTTTTTTAGGCTTTGTTTTTATCTTTTGTTTCTAAGAGTTTTAAGGCGTTGGTACCTTTGAGAAATAAGCCCTTTTTGATACATTTAGGGCATTCTTTAAATTGTGGCACAAAATAAAGTCAAACACAAGTGTACTTCTAAGGGACATTGCTCCCTTCACATGATCTATCAAGATGATTTTTTTGCCCCAAGGAAATGCAAGTTTACTGGATTCTGTTCTTTATTTTTCCTTCTACATTCCTGCTTTTTTCATTTAACAAGAGAATCTCATATTGTAGTGTTACAGTCTTTTTTAGAACTCATTTTAATGGCTATGTAGAAGAATAATCATAACCCCCTTAGATTCGTGTTGTGTCAAACCTTTCGTTTTCAGATTAACAAAAGAGAAACAAGCAAGTTTATTAACATGTATTTTTCACACATACATGAGAAGCAGTGAGAGCACTCCTGCTTCTGGCTTCTTAATCATTTTGAACTCAACAGTCTTTTATATTTTAGAATGAGATATTCTTTTATGTAGAATGAGATACTTAGCCTAAATTTATTCTTTTGACTTTATCTGTGTTGGATACATGTTTTTTTTTTAATATTGTATAATATCTACTGCAGTGAGTTGTTTTTTTTTTTTTTTTTTGTGGCACCGGGGATTAAACTCACGACCTTGTGCTTGCCAGGCAGGCGCTTAAACTGCTGAGCTAGATCCCCAGCCTGTGAGTATTTTTATATATAAAGCTTTCTCTGATTTTAAGATGTCTTTTGGTTTTGATTTCAAGAAATTGTTGAGTTGATACACGACATGCAGGGAAACTAAAACTGAAGCAACAGCTCAAATTTATAGGCAAAAACTTTGAAAAGAAAGGAAAAATGGGAAGGAAGATAAGCTAAAGGGAGTACCACTCTGATGAAGAAAATCAGATTGGCCCATTTACAAAGGAATCAGACCAGCTTTTTTGGCATCTCTGGGATGGGCTAGGGTCTGGTGAGGATCTTATTTAATTATGAGTAAGATATTTCTTGAAATTTCTTCTTGTATGAAGGGATTTTCTTCCTGTGTAGACTATGGATTAGCAGCTGTTCTGGCCCTTGGAGACATCCTGGGTCCTCTCTGCACTTAGAGCACACCTGGTTCTTGCAGTAAGAGTAGATGGATAAGGGGAAGGTACATTCCATACATTGTCAGAAAGGAAGGATAAAGACACGTCTCTCCATGGAAGGGTAAGGATCTTAGATTTGCATTAGATGGGAGTCCAGCAGATCCTCCTAAAGAGGATATGGAGATCTCAACTCATCTTATCCACAGGGTAGGTTATGTAGGTTTGCTAACTTACAGAATAGAAGTACAGAACTCACTAGTTGAGGGGCATAGAAACATTTCATAGGCAATAAAAAGGAGTGCAGGTACTCACAGAGTAAATGCATGTGATCTGAGGCTGGAGGTGTTATGTGTTTTGGGCATGTCCTCAAGACCGCTAGGATGTGTATTCCTAGTGTCTGTCAGGGTACCTTCACAAACCATTTGCATGTGTTTGAAGTTCAGAGACCTCTGCCTACTTAATAGGGCTGTTTCCTTGAGGGTGGAAGTCTAGGGGATTTGTGAGGTAAGCACAGGCCCAATTTACAGACACTTAAGGCTGTTTTGTTTTCTTTTATTTTGTTTTGAAGTGAGTTTTCTGAAAAGGGAAAGGGCACAGTAACTGTGTCCTGAAGCTGCAGTTTTCTTAAAAGTACAATTTAAAATTATGATTTTCCTGCCTTCTTTCTACTTATCTTTATTTCTTTTTTCCTACTTCAGATTAGAGGCCTGAGAATCCCTGTCTTTTGTCCCCATTAGAATCCGTTTCATACTTCAGAATGACTGTAAAAATATGATGCAGTTTTAAAGTTCATAACATAAACTAACGATTGATACTTTGTTTCCAATAGGGTTTACCAGTTAAAATTTCAAAACCTTTCTCATTACATGTTATCCTTATATAGAAAATAAGTGCAGTGTTTTTTCCTTCTTCGTTTCCTTCTGTTTTTATGTCCCTTATTTTTATTGAACATAGATTTGAGAAACTATTAGACTTTGTTGAAAGAATGTAAAGCAAGAAAATAACCCTAGGAAAAGATCAAGTTTTGTTCATGAGGCTGTCGTTTTTATTACATTTAGTTCAAGCAATTTTTGCAAGAAACTTCTATAAAATTAAGTTACCAAGGCTGTTGTACTTGTGAACTGTTGCGTGAAGCAACTTGGAGTTTGGGTGATTGTTGCTCACCAGAGCATATTCCTGTGTGCATGCTGCCGCCCCATGCCAGCAGTTGGAATTTCACTTTTGTGTCACAGCTGCAAGCCAAATTTGAGCATCTTAAACGAGTTCACCAAGAAGAGAGAATAAAACTTGAAGAAAAGAGAAGAGTTTTGGAAGAAGAAATAATTGCTTTCTCTAAAAAGAAGGCTGCCTCTGAGATACTCCAGAACCAGTCATTTCTGGCGTCAGGTATCGGCATGAAGAAGGACAAGGACCGTAAGAAGTAAGAGTACCAGTCAGTATCTGTGGCCCCGCCCTGCACCTTCTGTCTCCTTACCCTGTTTGTTTTGTTTTCTTGGTTGACTTGCTGTTTTGTGGTTCTGAGCTCAAACCCAAAGCCTGGTGCATGTTAGGCAAGTGCTGTACCTCTGAACCCTCACCCCACCCTCCTGGCCCTGTTTGATTTTCCTAGCACATCTGCTTACCTTCTCCCTATCCACCTTCTGCACTGACATAGCAGCTCCTTGAGAGCACAGACCTCTCCCCTCTCATTCACTGCTGTTTTCCAGCAGCTGGAATAGCTCCTGGTATAAATTAAATGCTCAGTAACTATTTTTCAAAAGGAATGAATGAACAAAATAAAAACACATTGTAGTACAAAAGAGTCAGTTAGTTGTGGGGAGAACAGGCTCTTCTTACTTCATAGCCTGGCCTTGGCTCTAGAACTCAGCTAATGACTGTTGGTTTACCTTGAGCTGTTTTGAATTTTTTGTATAAATGGAAATTGCATTTTGTTGGGGAATCATTGAAATAAAATAATAGTTTATATTAAAAAATCCTAATTCTTAGGCTCGTTTTTAACCAAATTTATTGATCATTGATTTTGTGAGAATTTTCTGTTTTTCTAAGGGGACCAGGCTCTTGATTAGAATGCCAGTACTTTGATGTCAGAGCTTGTGAAACCAGAAGCAGAAGGTAGAGAGGGCACAGTGCAGGGTGGCCATGATGGCTACTGGATCAGTCTCAACAAAATGCAGTTTCTATTTATACATACAATTCAGAGCAACTCACGGTAAGTCAACAGTCATTAGCTGAGTTTTAGAGCGAAGGCCAGGCTGAGAAGTAAGAGCAACCTGTTTTCCCCCTAGCTAACTGTTAAGCCTCCAGTTTCATCAGTTGGAGGTTTAGAAAATAAGGCATTTCTTTCCTTTTTAATAATTTTTTTACTGTACTCTGTGTCCCTCATTTTATTTCTTCCACTTAAAATGTCTCTGTCAGTTTACCTGTGTGACTGTAGTGACATTCATCATGACTTGCTGGTTCCAAATGCTTCTTTGTCAGTCTTTGCCTCAGTTTACTCCAACCACCACTCCTTAACAGGGCCACATCCTCCTGTGTTCCACACAGAGAAGACTTTTGCTTTAATTTTCTCAGTTCCTGTGTTTCATGGAATTATTTGTTGAAAGAATCTATATGATAGCATAATAGCTATATATAATTCAAACATTGAATTTCAAAAGATAAACTATAAATATAATTTACTACTGCCTTAAACTATACTTTGAATTATGAAGCTAAGGGATCTGTTAACTTCTTATCCTTTCATCTTAATCCAGTGTTTCTAAAATTTGATTCTCCAGTTTTCCCATGTATTAATGAAAATTTACATTTACTTGTAAAATTGTCACTATTTGACTTGAGAGCCATGCTGTTGTTTGTAAATTTAGAATCAAGTCCATAGATTTTTGAGAGCTCAGAATCATCCTAAATGAAATATGACTTAAAATGTTTTGTTTTTTTTCTTTTTTTTTCAAAATCCCATAGCTAAATATCATATAATATGTTAGATGTGTATTTGCTCTTACTGTAAAAGCCTTATAAAACTAAAGATTCTGGTAATTTTTACTTCCTATATTGTTTTGTATTGTATCAAAAGGGTTTTTTTTTTTCTTTCTCCAGCTCGAATTTTATGTAATACAGGAGTTCCAGAGTGCAGAAGGCCATCATAAGCAAGAGTAAACCCTTACAAATGTGCTTTGATTTTCTAATTTTTATTTGTCACCACTGATTCTATATATCTGGCAGACGGACACAGTTACTGACATTTATGGTAAAATATTTTCAAATATAAGGTCAATACATAAGCCAGAATGAATGATACTACTTACATATTCGCTGTTGTTAGAAATCTCTAAGTTGCTATTTTGCGATAAATCTAGATGTCTTCTCCTGCTGCCAGGTTCTTGTCATTTTGCATGCATTATACCAAAGAACAAGACTTAGTGCCATTGAAAATGCAGAACACCTTCACATTATTTGTATTGCAAAATCAACCTTTTCTGCTATACAATAAACAAAAAAATTGGGGGAATATATTTTGGAATGGATCATAGCGAAACTCTAACCCCTCAAAAGTTTTATAGAGCTAGTTTTTGCACAGTTGGTACCCTAAGCATCTGTGTCAAATCATATAATGTGATAACCACTTTTATGCTTCAGTATGCCTTACTGTGGTTGACATATTGCTGTGATGAAACACAGTATCTTCAAAAGCTTAAAACATCCAGGTCTATAGACCTGAATTTCCATTAGTCTATCTTACAGACTTGTTTAAAACTCTATGTTTGAGGGAAAAATAAGTTGAATAATTTTTATTAGATTTCTTAAGACAATAACCATGAACATTTTAATGTTAAATATACAAAAAG